>QRFJ01000006.1:384644-629864 GCA_006176705.1 Cocos nucifera | reverse complement strand
TTATATACTGGATTTAATTGAACTTGCTTTTCTATTCTCCTCATTTTTTCTTTTCTAGTACTTTCATTGAACTTGGTTTTCCCTTTCTCTTGTAATCGGACCTAATCTGCGACAACTCATCGCACCTACGCTACCTAACACAGCCCAAGATAGGCATAGAATGAATACGAGTACAAGATTTTTAATTATCAGATGGGTAAACATACTGGTCCATGTAACCATGATCTGTTGTGATTTATTATATACCTAGTTATTTGTAATTGTACATAAATTGGAGAATAAGTGTGTGTTTAAGTTTGGAGCGGGCGTTAAAATCTCAATCAATATGGACACAAGTTATGGTGAAGCCAATAAAAGGGGTAGGCCAACAATTTATGGCGTATTTTATATTTAAATATACCAACTTAGTTTTCACCTGAATCCATTCTGCCATGACAGTATTTAATATTTATGATCGCCGTCACATGTCCCATCATGATCATACATACTAAAATTAATTTCAATCTCAGAGTTCTCGAGTCGGTGGGCTCGAAGCGGGAAACCCACAGCAGATCTAATCTGTGTATCTTGTGTTGTGATTTGGCACGATGCATCTACTTGCATGGATGGATGGTGAGAACTAACGATGATCCGAACCGGAACCGCGCAGAAAAAAAATTTAGATAGATTTAAATAATGGTATTGAAATGATTATAAAATTTTTAAATTCAACATACTAATATAGTATCTTTGTCTATAATACATATGATAGGCTAAATCTATCTAGATTTTTTTTTTTTTTTTAAAGACAAAATGTTGGATAGGATGTATTTGTGTGCGATATTGCTTGATGAAATGAATTCATGTTGGATAAATACGGGATGGCTTAATCCAGCATAATTTCTTTATATCGTTCGTACCTCCATGTCCTGGCAGTTGGTATGGGCGAGCGCTCCCGGTTGTCAACCAACCCAGAAGCTGCTTTGCCCGTAAAGCACCATTTTAACCATACACTTGCACCACGCTCCCATACCATGCCTTGAAGGCGCGCAGATGCCATTAAGGAGTTTTTCCTAGCTTAAGACTTCGTGATGGACCGAGTCTCTTAAAACTTTACTAGTACACGGCAAGGCCATGGTCGTTAGATCATATAAATAGAAGCCACCAGTATAACTTTGGGAGTACTGCGGTATTTATCTATTGCACCATAAGTTTTCTTTTTTTCTTTGTTTTTCCTGGGAAAATTTAGTGTCATCTGGATATTTTGTCCCCACGAAAATGATTTGTGGAACTGGTTTGGTATGCCCAACATCATCATCGCATAATTCAGATACAAAATAGATCCGAACCAGCATCCCACCTCCATGACCATGATCTCACGAAATATATGGAGCCTTACGAACTCGGCTACGTGCGCCACCACCAGTGTGCTGTCGGAGCTGGTGATCAGCATATCTAGATCTAGGGAGTAAAAAGGAATTTGGAGGGATTTTGGGGAGAGAGATTGTGCTGCCATGGGGCTTGACGGTGAGAGGATGAAGCTGAGGTGAGGCCGTAATAAAATGGCGAGTGCTGTTGAGGTGAAAGAAGATTCGAAGGGGAGACCGGATTGGAGCAAGGGCAAAATTAACATTTAAAAATTTAGAACCTCATCCAAAAAAATTTAGTCAAAAATTAACATTTAAGTTTTTTAATCTTGCATAAATATTTAAAATTTTTCCGATGAATAATCGATACGAGACTTAATACATGCCTATATAATTTTTTAAATTCTCTCTCTATTTATGAATGGATTTAATTCATTGGAATTAACTACAGATTAATTGTGGTATTTTGAAAGATCAATAATAATTGGCCATCTGAGGAACATTAATCATGATGTTAAGCTTTGGTTGATTTTAACTTACATGTATATTTATTTTAAAAATATGCCTATTGATTTCTATGTTTGCTTTGAACTTGCCGTATAAGCCAATGTATACGTTGTTTAACTCTATGCATGCATTGCTTGTAAAATATTTGGCTTGTGTTACACATACTCAAAACTCATTACATTAGATGGCGGTTATTATGCTTCAATCGCCATAGTATCCACGCATATTGAGATCTACGGCCCTGATTACTTGGGATATGTGTATGTACCGTATCATAGAATGTGAAGCCGCGGAACAATTTTTCTTGCAAATTTATCATAACATCAAGCATGTGTTTCAATATATAGCTAAGTGTGCCAGCAAATAATATGCAACTATATTAATGTCTTACCAAGCTAAAATACGAGATGCATTCATCTTATCGAAGAACAAACATTCTAACAATATTAAACACATATATATGTTAGATATATGTGCCCTAGAAGTCAGAATTGGCTGACACTTGTAATACACTTCTAGAGGCAAAATTGTAATTTTAACTATAATTAATAAAATGGGTTATTTTCTATCACACCGTGTATTTAGTATCTGTGATACATCCTTTGAGTTAATGGTAATGATAATTCATATTTTCAAGAGTTGAAAATTTAAGACATGAATAATCATTATTAACTCATAAACAGCTCCCGACCATAGGATCATCACGAGGATGGTGATTGATCCGGAAGGTTGGTGTACGAACTTCACATTCTTTGATTTCGGTAACATACACATTATCCCAAAGATCAGGGCCGTTAGGATCTCAATATGGTTGTGGATACCTTTTTATTTCTTTGAGTGCAGGAATTGTGAGGTCTTTGTGATGAGATGTCTATGACTGGTTATTGAGAGACGCATCATCCGTAATGTATGAGTATGTGCAGTGAAAAATGGTATTATGTAAACCACAAGGGTACCTCCGTAATATTATACGAAAGAAAGAGCAATGGCATGCATAGAGGATGTGCAAACAACGTCTGTATAGACATTGGCGTTGACCATACCTATTACGGGCAGTTCAAGATCACAAACATAGAAATCATGAAGCATTAATAGTCTTTAAATAGGAAAATAATGGTACATACTTTTCTATCAGTCATGTAAGTTAAATAATCCTGAACCTCAAAGCGTAAATGCTCATGATTAATTGTTTTCCTTCAGATGGGCCAATTATTATTGATCTTTCAAAATACCACAATTACATCTTAGTTAATTCCAAGGAAATTAAAATCCATTATAAATAGAGTGAGAATTAAAAAATTATAAGGCATGCTCATTAAGATGTAGCGTTGCGTTGTATGGTTCTATCGATTATTCATCTGGGAGAAAACACTTTTGTAAGAATATTTGACTGACTCCGACAGTTCACCAATTGAAGTGGTTGTTAATAAATAAAGTACTTTGTAAAATGTTAATTTATGCAACCATTACTCGGTCTCCCTAATAGATTTTTTCATTTTATGGGAACCGAATCTATGAGGTGTTACTAAATTGTTTTTTTGAATAATCGGGTTAAGTTTGGCCCTTATCTGGACTGCCAATCCGGTTGTTTTTTCATTTTTGTTTATTTTGGTACTGGTTTTATTTTGCTATTTTCTATAGTATGGATCTATCTACCTCGTGGTAGAGGAGCGCCCTATGCTAATCATGAGAATCAAAGTCCTGAAAAGGTCTCCCGAGCCCTTCGAATCTTTTCTCACCTCAAACTCAGCGGCACCATCTCCATTTTATTACGGGGGCACCGACTCACCTCAGCTTCATCCTGGTGATACACTCCGTTCGCACAAGACCCTCTTTTCTATTGTAGCAGGCTTCACTCTCTAAATTCACTTCTCTCGCACCTAACGAAAAATTTCCTGACATGAATTACCCAAATTCCTTTTTACTCATTCATCCTAGATCTAGATATGCTTGATGACAATGCAGAACCACCTAGCAGGTCCGACAGCCTTACTATGACCGTTGTTCACGGTTTAACCCTAATCTGATCGGGTGGCCGAGGGTTCGAACGAGTATAGAAAGTCTTTAACTGATCAACACGGGTGCTCATAATTTACGGTTCTGCGACCGATTACGAGGTTCGTCAGGTCCAGATCGGACGGATGGTGGGGGTTGCCACCAATGCTGTATACTGTATGGTTCGGTATCTATTCTGGTGGTGGTTCATTACTGGAATTTACTGATGCGTGGTGGGATTTTATGGAGTGATGTTGGGCCATACCAAAAAGGCAAAATTACCAGTGTTATGTACTTTAGCCAAATCATTTAATGCATCGATTCATTGGGTCGTGAACGAAAATATGTCTCGACAATCGAGTGTGACACTAAAGAGTTTCTCTCTGCAAGGAATCAACAATACAGAGAAAAAAGGAGATATTATCTCTATGGGGATGATGTCTATGATAGAGATTCATGACAATATCCCATTTACTCATTACAGAACTGACCTATAACTTGGCAATAAAGAAATAATACCCGCAGTACTCCCAAAGTTTAGTGTCACTGACGAAACTAAGGTTTGAAGGTCCTTTTCGTATTGTGATGATCTATCATCAACTCTGACCAATCGCTTCATTTGCCGTAGTCAATGTTTTAGTATATAGTACTAAAGTTTGAGATTTATTAGAGGTTTAGCACTACAAGGATAGGATCATTCACTCGGTGCATAGCAAAGTCCTTAAGTCTCAGAGAGTTGAGAGGAAAAACTCCTTCCTTAAATTCGTGTCTGTCCTCCATTTACTTATATGCACAGAATGAGACTCTCGTACAGTTGACTATGAGCCAAAAGGAGGTTTTGTGTATGGGAGCTCACAGTCATGAGGCTCCTTCTGACATAAATGGTGTCTAACTGGTATGGTTTCAAAATGGTTGAGTTGGCTTTACGTGGTGGTCTCAAAGAGTGCTGAGAGAGCTTCTGGATTGCGGTTGATCACATCCTGATTTGGCTCGAGCTTCAAGACTCCACGCCACTCCCATTACCCAATTGATGCCCCATCGATGGCCAATTTTTGGGCCCTCACCTGCCATTTTTTGGGTTTCTTTGACTTGTGTACACACGAAAGATCAGCCATTTTATTGAGAAGAAATCTAGTGGCCTTGAAGGATAGTTTAAAGCCATCCTTGGAGTCCTATTATAACACTCCTCCTTAGACTACTTTGTCCACGATGAGATTTACACTGCACCTATTTAGGTCAGGGCAACTAGTTGATCGGCACGAGCACTATTTAGTCCCCATCCTATCCAACATATCCAATGTATGTATTGAAAAAAAAAAAAAAAATCTACGCTTAATTGTAGGCGAAGAACGTTACATGGGTGACGCACTGTGTCATATCATCAGACAAAAGCATACATAATGCGTATTAGTATGTTGAATTCTCGAACAAACTCTCTTGTTTGAGTAAGGTCATTTCCTGGAGTCCTACATGAGCACTTGGTTTAGCAATCTAAGCTAGAAATTTTTCATCTCTCCCTTCTTGCGCGATTCCGAATCAGAGTTCTACTAAGAATCCAGGGTGTTGACCCTCTCCTTAGGCGTGTCGGCCTTCTAATGCGAAATTCGGTATTGTGTGTCTCTATTCCCCTCACACATCAAATATCCACAGATTTGCAGAATGCTTAATGATTCACATAGAGCAGTCTTTGTGTCTCGAATATATCGACAACACATTAGAAGGAGAGTACACAGATTGATTCTTGCAAGAGGAGTTGTGGATTTCGGAGCTTTCTTCTCCAGTCTTATCTCATAAGACCCACCTCGACGTCGAAAGATACTACATGTATCACGGAAATTAATTGCTTAAATGCTAGTTAGTAATGTAGATAGATATGTGTTCCTCATGATTGGAACATGTTGACGGCGATCCATTAAATATTAAATACTGACTGACCTCAGAGCGCTCAGACTATCGTCCTTCATTGCTGTTGCCTCCTATTTTCTAAATTTTTCGGAAACCATCCTTTCTTCCAATTCTGCCATTCGGTCCAAAAGAGTTTTTGTGAATTTAAATTAGGTTGATAGTGCAATGTTACTGCTTATATCAATAAAGAATTGATATAAGGTGGCGCGATCCTAATCCCACTTGTTAATGTGGACGTTCCTGACACTGCCTTGGCAAAAAGGCTTGTGTCCATTTATTGATTTGAGATTTTAATCCCCGCTACCGAAAACTGCTACGTTAAACTTACTAACACATTTATCTCCGAATTTAGTGTGTTTTTGCAATTAACAATCCTTCAATAATAACTTATAGGATTTACGGATTACCTAAATATTGAATATTGGCACAACAAAGGCGATCATGGTTACATGGTATTGGTGATACCAGCCAAAGGATAATAGGTGATTTACCTCACTAGACTTTCCAATTAATTAAAAATCTGTACTCGCTAGTTACTTCATATTGTGCCGATATCTTTAGGCTTTCTGTAGTTAAGGTAGTCGTAGCGTGCGACTCGCAGGTTTTGTGGGCAGCATTAGGGTTCCGCACTCTACGAAACCGATTAAGCGCCGCAAAAAACCAATTCAATGATATGCAGTACTAGAAAAGAAAAAATGAGGAGAATAGAAAAGCAAGTTCAATTAAATCCAGTATATAATTTTTAAAAATAAAATAATTTTTTAAAAAAAATCTACATTTATGTATGATTTTTAAAAATAAAATAATTTTTGAAAAAAATCTATATTTATGACAAGAGTCCTTTTTTAGGTCGACATGCTCTTAACATCGATGTTCTTATGGAAAGCCAGTAGAAGACGATAAAGAAGTTGAAAGTAGTGAGCGAATAGGGCTGAAAGTGGACTTGGATCGACCCGACGCCCATCGTGCCAGGCCAGCTTCAAATCGGACTTTGGGCTCAGTCCAAAATTATTTAGGTCGAGCTTGGACCAAAATATAGAATCTATTTTATTTTTGGACCAGACTCGAGCCTATCTTTGGCCCGGCCCAAGCCTAGGCCAAATTAAAACTCCTTCCTCCCCTTTTGAAAACCCCTCCCTCCTCTCTTCCTCTTGGCCCCTACCCCATGATCGGCCCTCCCCCCATGCCCCCGCAGGCGGCCACCCCCTGGGCCCCGCAGGCATACCAGCATGCAGGCAGCTCCCCCGCCCCACGATCCTCTTTGCCTCTCTGTCCACCAGTCCACGCCTCCGCCCCCCGATTGATGCGTAGGCAGCCCTCCGCCCCACCCCTCGATGGGCCCCACCCTTCCCCCCACGCCCCCATAGGCATCCCAATCGGGCTTCGAGCCGAGCCTGGGTCAAGCTCGGATCTAAATTTTTTAGAAAATTTCGGGCCTAAAGCCTGAAGAAAAAATTCGGGTTGGGCTCGAGCAAGAATAAAATCCGATCCGACTTGGCGCACTTTCAGCCCTATGAGCAAAGCAAGTAAGCAGCAATGACAGATGTTGATGTTAGTGATGTGGATAGGCTCTTCTTGAATTGACTTAGTGATATTGCTAAAGCAAAATTAGGTGGAATTGGAGGATGTTGACAAGATTGAGGAGGGTACGACGGAGTTGCTAAAGAGAGTGATTTTCAAGAGAACTATGGTTATGATTAAGGTTAGGTTTAGTGTTTAGGAGGAAAGGATGTTGAGAAAAGCGTCTTAAATTCTCCTATATTAAATCCACAGCGAGGTCCAGGACGACGAACGGAATCCAACGACCTAAGAACACTCCAATCAAAGTCCAGATGGTGAAAATACATGCGAAAGAATATGCAAAACCATCGGACGGGATCCATGGACCGGCGAAGCATAAAGCAGGCCAGTGGGCCGCCAGGCTTGACACACCGCATGGGCCATCGGGCCGCCAAGCTCGACACACCGCATGGGTCATCCGAGCCCTACGTGCGGGTGCACAGGCCCGACCCAGCATGCTGGCGTGGGCCAGCACGCAGGCGTGTAGGCGCAGCCCAACGCCCAGTGTGGGCAAGCACGTTGGTGTAGCCCAGGTCCAGGCCAGGCGCACGTTGGTGCAGCCCCGACCCAGGCTAGGCGTGCACTGCACGGCCCAGGCCCAAGTGGCCTCGCGATAGGGGTAGTGTCCAGATTGTTTTTCGCGGTCCATGCGCACAGAGAGCGTGGACCATGCTCTTTCGCGGCGTATAGGACTTTTTAACATGGGTTTGCTCGATCCAATGGGCACGGAGGGCTGCGGTCGTGATCTGATGGTTAGAGGTGTTATTGTGATATTGAATCGGACTAGATTCCGATCTGGATACGGACAGTGGCCTTTAAAAGGCCTAGAGCAGTCTGAGACTTGATAGAGTGGTGGCTGTGACTTAGACGAGACCTAAGACGTAATTAAGAGCAGGAGAAGACGACAGTGGATAGCAGAAGCAGGGGTGTCAGGCAGACAGCTAGATAGAAGACTGTGGTCATTTTAAGAGGTCTCAAAGAGAAAGTTTGGTAAGGATAACTTCTTATTAAGTGGATTGTATACGCGAATTAAGAATGGATAGTCTCCTCTTATATCTATTTCTTTTTCATAGTGAAGTTTTGCATGCCCCATGAAGGCGAGCTTTTGGACTGATCCACGTACTTAATTATTTTTTATTTTATTTTATTTTTTTCTATCATAATATCCTGATACGAGATTCTCATCAAGTGGTATCAGAGTGAGCTGATACCCAATAAATTGGTATCAGAGCCAGGCGGTATCAGAATGCAGATTGGTGATAGAGATTGAAGAATATAGAGAAAATAAGTACAATCAAGATGGAGGTCAACTGATTTGATGAAAAGGATAATTTTTTCTTATAGCAAGTAAGGATAAAGGATGTCCTCATCCAACATGGGTTGATCGACGTTCTCTTGTATGACGAGATGTCAGTCACCATGGAGGTGAAGGATTGAAAGCAGATCTAGATGCAGGCAGTGAGCATGATCTGCTTGTACCTAGCGGATGATATCATGATCTATGTACTTAGTGAGACTTTTTCGATGGTATTATGGTTGAAGCTCGAAGAATTATAAATGGCAAAGTCACCCACCAACACACTATTTTTTTGAAGGCAGTTCTACCAGCTGCGGATGAACGAAGGTCAAAGCATGCAGGAGCATCTATCCAACTTTCAGAAGATCCTCACCGACCTCCTCAGTGTTGGCCTAAAAGTTAAGAAGAAGATCAGGGCGTTGGTCTTGCAATCATCATTTTCATCCTCTTTCGAGTCTTTAGTGATTGATCTTCTTATAGGTAAGAGCACTATCACGATGGAAAAGGTGACTTTTGCACTACTCCAAAATAAGATTCTTAAGCGAGAGTACCGAGCCTCGAGTTCAGATGACAACTTGACACTGATAGTAACTGAAGATAATGACAGCAGAAGATGGAGCGATAGAAGATTGCAAGGTGGGCGATCTAAGTTTAAGACAAGAGACCAAAGCAAGATCAGATGCGACTGGTGTGACGAGTTAAAATGTCGAGTCAAGAATTGCCTACAACTCAAAGATCGGATGAGAGCTACTATAGCGATGGCCAGTAGCAATACAAAAGGCAGTAATGATATCTTTTTGGTTACTGATAAGGTATCTACTTCTTTCTCTTAGTGGATTATGGATTCTGCTTATTTTCATCATGTATATTGCAGAGAAGAGATGTTTGACTCCTTAAAAATCAATGAGGGTACTATATTCCTGCCAGACGGATCGAGCTGTGAGATCAATGACAGCAGAACAGTCAGTATGAAGCTCCATGATGGAATAGTAAAGAAGTTGGGTGAGTTTGATACACCCAACTTTAAGAAAAATCTAATCTCACTGAGCAAACTGAATTCGATCGACTTCAGATGAAAAGCTAATGGAGGAATCTTAAAGATCATGCGTGGTAGTAGAATGAATAAGAGGAAGAAAGTATGGAGGATATTACCTCATAGCAGGGAGCTCAATGCGAGGTGAAGCTCCAGATAGAGATGGATCGAGCATGGAATGGGAGACTCGGAAGGACGACATACGATGTCGCAAGGTAAAGTTTTTATTACCGCAGGAGGTTACCTCAAGTAGGTCTTAGGTTAGGAGGATCACAATAATCAATGGAGGTAAAATCAAGCGGCCTGGTTCGACTCCCACGTTTGTCCATCCATGATCAACGGATGATTGTCCTAGGGCATGAGGGTGCTAGATGAACTCTCGGATAGATGGAGACTGAATATCAAGTCGAGATAGAGATTATTGAAAAAAGCATCTCAAATTCTTTCATATTAAGCCCACAACGAGGTTCAGGATGACGAACGAAGTTTAACGAGCCCAAAAATATTCCAATTAGAGTCCAAATGGTGAAAATACGTATGAAATAATATGCAGAATCGTTGGATGGAACCCATGGACCGACAAAGGATAAAGTAGGCCAGCAGGCCGCTAGGTCCGATAAGCCACGTGGGCTAGCCAAGCCCTATGTGCATGCGCACAGGCGCGACCCGGTGCCTAGTGCGAGCGTGCGCACGCATTGGCACAGCCCAAGCCTAGGTCAAGCGCGCGCACCGTGCAACCCAGGCCTAGGTGGCCTTGTGATAGGGGCAATGTTTGGATTTTTTTCACGGTCCATATGCACAGAGAGCATGGACCGAGCTCTTTCACCGCGTACAGGACTTTTTAACGCGTGTTTACGTGATCTAGTGGCCATGAAGGGTTGCAATCATGATCTGACGGCCAGGGGTGTTATTTTGATATTGAATCAGATTGGATTCCGATCTGGACACGGATAGAGGTCTTTAAAAGATCTAAAGTAGTCTGAGACTTAATAGAGTGATGGTTGTGGCTTAGACGAGATCTGAGATGTAATTGAGAGCAGAAGAAGGTGCCAACAGATAGTAGAAGTAGGAGACTTTGGGCAGACAGCTAGGCAGCGGACTGCGGTCATTTTAGAAGATCTCCAAGAGAGAGTTTGGTAAGAATAGCTTCTTATTGAGAGGATTATATACGTGAGTTGAGAGTGGATAATCTCCTCTTGTATCTATTCTTTTTTCATAATAAAATTTTGTATGTTTCGTGGAGGCGCGAGCCTTTGGGCTGATTCACGTACTTAATTGCCTTTTTATTTTATTTTCTTCTTCCTTTCTGCCGTAATATCTTGATATAAGATTCTCATCAAGTGGTATCAGAATGAGCTGATATCCTAATAAAGGATACAAGAGGGAAAGATGGGCAGAGATTATAGTGGATTGAGCTCCTCTTCTTTAGGCTCATATCACTATCCCTACAAGAGAAGAAATCCAAGATGGGGATGAAGAGGAACAAGATGGAAATGACTTAAATAGACAGCAACAGTGATCATGGAAGAGTGAATATAACATATTGAAGAAGATAGGATAGAAGAGAGAGATTGCAATAGAAGAAGTTAGGGGGGGCATTGCGATTAGGGCAAAGGAAAAGAGAGATAGATGACTGAATGCTATTGATTATATTAAGTCGAGTTCGAGGTAAACCTTATTGAAACTTGCACCTACCTTGAATCTACTTCAAATATTAGATATAAAACTTGTTTTCATCTAAAATTTCAATAGATCAAGTTAAGTCTACCAATTAGGGATGGGTGGAATTACATATATAATAGGTAGGCTAAAATTGCCACTCTTGGTATACACATATTATTGTGCAAAAGTTTGGGCAAAGACAAGACTAGGTAAGCTTGGTATGTCTGTGACAAAGAATGCGACTAACAAAAAGATGCTTGAAGCTAGGATTTCAATCTCTCCAAAGGCGAAATTAAAGGAAAAATTATCTGTCCAAGGCTATGGAGCATCTAATTCAATGAGAGTTTCCATATCGGATCATTTGCTAAGTTCTACGGTGACTTTATCTGCTGCAAAATCTTTGCCTCCCCGTGCTTCCTCTTTACAAGAAGGAAGAGTGGGGGGGTTTAACACAATCATAGTCGGAGGTGGTGCAAGGCCAACACCAGTTCCATCGGGAAACAACAAAGGCCATTGATGAGGAAATAGCGCTGCTGGAGTGAAGATGCATTGAGGTTGTCATCTTCTTAAAGGAAGACATCAAAGATTCTATAGATCGATGGAGATATGCTTTGATTGGTAAATTCTTGGCCATAGATTTTCCTTGGACTTTATTGAGAAAGAAATGAGATTGAGATAGAACATGAATGAGGGTTTTCATGTCTTGGCTTTGTCCGAGGAATATTATGTCTTTGTGTGTCCTTCCAAAGAGGCTCGGAATCGAATATTGGATAAGGGACCATGGTCCTTGGTAAGCCAACTACTAACATTGTAATCGTGGAAACTAGGTTTTAAGCTGGGGCATGATATTATCCCGTATGCTAGGGTTTGGGTTCATCTTTCGGATCTTCCTTTAGAGCTCTGGGAATTGAAAAAAAATCTATAAAATAGCTTCTCTAGCTGATTGACCTTTGTGTCTTAATAAATGGACTCTTAAGTCCATAAGGATAGGATATGCAAGGGTGGTGGTTTTGCCTGATCTACATCAACTTGTCTACCCTGGAGCTAAACTGCAAGTCCATGATACTACACTAGGCAATACTTTATATATGAAGAGCTCCTAGATATCTATTATCTTTGTGGACACGTCAAAGTGACCCTTGAATCCTATAGTTGCTCGGTGGGATGGGGATCAAATGCTCCTCTTACATTTGGTTCCTAGATTCGAGCTGTATCGGTCACTCTGACATCCTCAAGCAATGTCCCTGTTCCTTCTCCAATTGATCATCAGGTTGATTCGGATTGATCTGTTCTTAATAAGCCATTGAGAAAGTCCTCTCTCAAGATTTCTAATTCTCTAAATACTGAGGTAATGGATGCCAAAAATATGTTATCTCTATTGATGAATTCACATTCTTAGGAGAGATCTGGATCCCAGGCTATGAAGATTGTGGAACCTTTGGTATTTGCTACTAAGTTTATAGGGCTCGCTATAGTTAAAGGAAAACAAAAGAGATCTCCTGCCAAATCATCATCTGCCCAAGGTTCTCCAAATAAAGCCTCCCCCTCCATGCCAAAGTTTTAGTGGACAATTAATTCAGAGTCAAATAGTTTTGAGGATGCTCAAATTGGGATATCAAGTGATTCTTCTAAGCAATGTGGGACTATTATGAAAGCATGAAAGTAGGTGGACAAGCATGGATAGCAGCATGCTCGAAACAAAGAAGCCAAAAACAAATCCTCTACATTGGCACAACAATCTGAAGATGTGCTACATTGATGGATTTGGTGCAGTGTTCTCATGAGCGGATAGTTTATCAACTTCAATCTACCTTAATAGGTATTAAAGCTTTAAGTGACCCTTTGTGGATGCGTTGCTTGATCAAGCCAAGTCTAATGTTACTTCTAGTTTATTGAGAATAGAAGAGGGTCCATGTCTTGATCAAAAACCTCCATGAAACTTTTAGTTTGAAATTGTAGGGCCTTGTAAGCCTTCCTTTGTAAATTATGTAAAATCTCTTATTTGGTCTCATTGGCCGCATATAGTTTATTTTTTAGAAACTCATCTTGAACATCATGATCATTCTCGTGTTGTTTGTTTCTTGGGACCTAGGTGGGAGTGCTATGCTATTCCTGTTATTTGGCTTTCGGAGGAGATTCTTATAGCATAGCATAAGAATTTTGGGAGCATTAATTTCATGCATGCTAATAGATAAGTTGCTTTTGGGGTAATTTTTATTTCCAATCAATCCACCTAGTTGTTAGGTATTGTTTACGCAAGTACGTCTTTGGATATGCGGCATCGTATCTAGTCTCAGGTGAGTCAAGTTTTGGGTATTCATATTCTGATGATCCTTGTCTCGGATTTCAACTACATCTTGCACCCTGAGGAAAAGCGAGGAAAGCCTTTTAAAGTTAAGCAGAAGGTTAGAGAGTTTAGAGCCTTTATTAGGGCTAATGAATTTATTGATCTTGGCTTTAGGGGTTCTAGATTTACATGGTGTAATAATCAGTATGGCTTGGCTAGGATTTGAAAGTGATTGGATCGGACTTTTGCTTCAAATTCTTGGTTAGATCATTATTTTAAATCAATTATTTTATAGCTTGCTTATTTTGCTTCCGATCATTATCCCTTATTAATATATATTACCAATAAGATGTTGAAAAATATGCAGGATTTCATGCATGGATTTCAAAATTTTTTCAAAATATATAGCAGCGGAAGACATAGATTAAACTATTTAATCTACAACATGCATGTAATAAAATTATAAAACCCTACATTAAGGATTTATAATATGTTATGATGCAAATATAAATCTAAAATTAAATTAATCATAAGTGGTATTGATCATATCAATACCTAGATCTAGAATAATTCTAGATCTAATCTTAGATCGCATCTAGGTCACCAAGAGATCAAATCTCTTATCTTTGCATAGGTCGAGAACTCCGCGGTTAAATCCATTGTTGTCTTTGGAGCCGCACAAGCGTCCGACCTCTATAAGTGATCCACACAAACTTATAACATAGATCGAAGGTTCATCGAATGAAGATCTGCTCAAAGTATTAGCTTCACACAGATTCCTCTTGATGGTTAATCAAATACATATTCTTCGGATCTCTTGGATACTCCAAGAGATGAAGAACACGAGGAGGAATAAGAAAGGAATCCAATTCTTGGATCTCCCATAAATCAAAAAATAAATCATAAGAGAAGACAAATCTTCTCCTTCAGGACATTAATGGTTGATGTCCTGAAAACATCTCTATGCTAGGACAAGATTGAGACCTTCTTCTCTAGAATTCTTTTTAAGTTTTCATATATAATATTTCTGATTTTATTCATATATAAATTTTATAAAACAAAGAAGAAGAAGAAGGGTTCTCAAAGAAACTCTAAGAGAAGACCTTTCTTCTCTTCTCCTTCTCTCATCAGGACATGATCAGATCATGTCCAAAAATTAACACTATGCCCCAACAACCTAAAGCACTCATCCCCACACCCAAATCCTCTCTCTCTTAGATTTTTATCATATAAAAATCATAAATAAAATAAGAAGAGAGAAACATAAAAGAAAAATATAAGAGAAGACAATCTTCTCTTACCTTGTCTCTTCAAGACATCAACCTTTGATGTCTTAATTGAGGGTTCTTCTCCAAGAATCTTGATATCAAAAATTCTCCATACTTTTTCCTCCTTCTCTTTTAATTTTTTATTATTTTTTTAGAATTTTTCACATCCTAAAACCATCTCCAAGGAGGCACCCCTTTTAAATGCAAGACTAGGTCAAAACCTAGTCAAAGGGGGAACTTCCATTTGGACGCCCCTCCCACTTATTTTTTCATGTAACCACTGATTCTCATGCAAAAAATAAAGAAAAAAAGGGCCGAATAAGATAGAGAGGCATGGGTAGAGTTGGTGCACAAGGGAGGGAGGAGTTTGGATCAAATAAGATTCTTCCAAGTAGGAAACAATTTTCAACTTCCTTCTAGTTTTGACCAAGTCAAAATATATTTTAAATAATCTAATAGGTGGGGCATGGGGACCTCTCATTGGCATGGAAATGTTCACGTAAACCTCAAAAAAATATATGTAGGCGTGGGCTTTCTTAGGCGCAAGAAAAAAAGAGAGAGTCTCAGTCCAACTGGGACTCCTCTTGTTTGACTAGATCAAAATTATTTTAAATCTAATTTAAATTTTATTTAAATTAAATATAACTTAATTAAGGATGATCCTAGTCCAACTAGGGGTCTAATTAAATTAAATTAATCAAGATTTAAATCTGATTTAAATGCTAAATCAATTAGGTGCACCCAAATCCTAGTCAAACAAAAAATTATTCTTCCTTTGCAACTGGCTTATCCAATAAACCAATTAGACTTAATCTTTTTAAATTCAAACTAATTTTAATTAAATCTAATTTAATTAGACTTAATCTCAGTTTGATTGCTCAATCAAATTGAGTCAATTAGCAATCCAATTGCTAATCGATCCTCCTGCAATACTTGCATTAGGTTAAACATCAATCGCATTGAATGTTTGACCTCGAAATGATTCTCAATCATCGATTAACCATTCAATCAGATTACAAGCTCTAATATATTTGACCCCATAGGTTCGAACCTAAGTCAGTAGCATAGAAACTAATTTCTATACCAATCAAAGTTACCATCTAGTAATGGTTTTCGACGTCCGGATAGATCGAATGTATGCAAAGCAACATTCTTAGAACTCTGACCTATGGTTACCGTATAATTCATTTCTATCACCAATAATGCTCAAGACAACTTTAAGTACACTATCAAATACTCATACAAGTCATCTCTATTATATTTCAAAATTTTGCAAATCCCATGACACCTCACAAGGATTATCCAGGCCTAGATTTTGCTAAATTGAAACACAGTGAGTCATTTTTTTTCTAAAGTTAATCAGGAGTGGTCAATCCCATCTTGACTCACACACTGACTTTATAAGTACTTGACTGTACTTAAAAATCTTTTGAATCTATATTAAAAATACAGGCAGTCCGACATCAAAGTACAATGAGTTGCTTATAAGTTACCATGATGATCTCAGATCGAAGGGACACTTATATCCATTGGCCTTAGCTAACTACTCTTAACGGTAGAGTGTTACATTATTCACGTTTAGTGCAAATATACTCCTACATCTTACCTGAATGCCATACTAGTATCTCCACACCACTTGATTACGAGGATAACCAACGCATATGGCATACAGCGACCTACACTCGATAAGTTATCATCCTTGTTAATAACTTATCATTTGGTCACGAACAATTTAAGAACCATCCAATAAATTCTTCTTTATCAATTGATTATGGTTCTAAGGACTTCATCATAATTTAGGAGTTCATTTAAGAAAGATAGAACTTTTATGATGAACTAGCCAAATAACTATTATTATTAGATAATTCATATACTAATTTCAATCATCTAGTACTTAGATGATTGGCTTTAGGATATATTTTTTAACAACTCCCACTTGGACTAAAGCCAATCAAAATGATATCAAATATCTTATCTTCCACTTAAGTTCGTAGAACTCCTTAATTTTGAGGTCTTAGCAAATGGGTCGGTCAAGTTCTTTTTTTTCATCGATCTTTTAAAGATCGACGTCATCCTGATAAAAAATCAAAGATGATAGCAATGCAAAATATGCTGGTTTTTTTATTCTTTAGCCTGAGCTATGGCTTCAGTGCTATGATAGGATTGAACCATCGATGGAGGATGTCACTCCCAACCTGCTAATGAACCTCAGCAACTATACAGCTTACATGGCAGCATCATATACCATGATGTCTCTACATCACTAACTGAATAGGCTAAAGTATCCTGTTTGGAACCTTTCTAGCAGATTGCTCCTACAATTAGGGTATGAGCCAACATTCTCTAGTTGTTATCTTGTTCTGACTGAAATTAAAATATCCACATATTTTAAATCAGTACTTCCATATTTGAGTCACTAGATCTTAGTGTTTTTCAAATACTTAAGATTTATCTATACAATCTTTCAGTGGCTCTTACTTAGATCAGACTGATATCTGCTCACTACCTCTAGTGAGTATACAATGTCTAGTCTTGTACATGGAGAAATAAGATGACAACTAAACCTTTATTCCTTGCAATGCTGGGATGTCATTTTCGATTAAGAAAATTTCATCCATAGACAATACAAGGAATAACACTATAGAATATTTTATTCAATTACAAATGTAGGATTTGTCTTTATTCATAACAAAGGGATACATTCAAAATGTATGTTCTAATTCTGAGATAATAGCCAAATGGGCTTTAAAGTCTTTACCTTTTCATCTGTGCTACTCTGATCCTTTTGAAAATCCATTCACATCCAATGGATTTTATCCCTTCAGGTGAATCATTTAGTGTCCATATACTATTGATTTCCATGGACTTCAATTTGGATTATGTGGCTCCAAGCTACTTCTTAGAGTCAGATCACTATATTGTATTCCTATAGGTAATCGGATCCTTGTTGTTTTCATCGAGCTCAACAGAATCGCCATTCCGGACCTAGATACTAAAGTATCTGTTCAGCTAATGCGGTACTATACCAGATCTTCTTAAAGGTGATACTTTAATGAGCTCCAGATTTGATCTGATTAAATCTGATTCTATAGGTTTACTAGATTACGTTGGTTCTTTTCTATCGATCAAATTTTTTTAAGTTTAACTTGATAGGCATCAGTTCCTTCTTTAAGAAACTTCTTTTCAAAATGAATGTCTTATTACTGATGAACATCTTATATTCTTTAGCATAGTATAATTAATAATCCTTAAATACTTATTAGACCAGGATCCAAGTTTATCTATGTGCAAATATATGATATAGATCGATCAACTCCAAATTCAAAAGTGAGAGAGTCTAGGTCTACGCTCGATCCATATCTCATATAGAATCTATGCGATAGATTTACTCAAAATCTTTTTCAGAGTAAAACTAGTAGCCACAAGAGCACAACCCTAAAACAGGCAGACAAGTGAATCCTATAGTGGATTGAACCATGTCTAACAAAGTTTAATTTTTTCTTTCAGATATTTTTCTTTCAGATACACTGTATTCTAAAAAAAAGTTCACTTGAAAGAGAATCAAATTCTCTTCTAGATATGTCAAAAACTCACTGAATAAGTATTCGCCTCCTCCATCCGATTAAAGAGTTCTAATACTTTCTCAGTTTATTTTTCTATTTTATTATTGAATCATTTGAATATTTCAAATAATTTGGGTCAGATGCATCCATGCCCAGATAGGTCATCTGTAATGAAATATTAGTATCTTTCTTTGGCACTTAAGTTCATAAGTCCACATGCATCACTATGTATGAGACTTAGAACTTTATCGGCTCCTTCATCTTTTTCAGTAAAAGATGACTTTGTCATTTTTTTAAGAAGATAAAATTCACAGGCTATCAATGATTCACAATCATTGATGTCGAGATTTTTCTCTCAAGCTAACCCGTTTATTTTATTCTTATCAAGATGACTAAGCCTATAATATCAAAGATAGATATTTATAACATAATCTAACTTGAGTGTGTACATTACACTTAACAGACTATCTAAATATTATTTATTATTTATATATTATTATAATATTATTCATAATAATATCATAATAATTTTTTTTATTAATAAATGATAACCATCTCTGACCAAAAGGCCATCAGATCATATTTACCATAAACGATAGACAATAGTGACAATCACTCAAAATGACATCTATTGAAAATAAGCTTGACAAATTCTAAAGTTAGGATTAGAACAAGACTTTCATCCCCAACGTTCAAATATTTCTCACCATTTTTAAATATCCCACTTACTTGTAGTCTTTGCAATAAATTGCATAAGACTATCGACATCTAATACCCATGTAGTATAATTATTTACAGAAAAATTTTAAGATGTTATCATATAAAATATTTAATAAGCAATTTTTGCTTCTTTCTCTTGTTCAACCTGTTATGGTTAAGTGAAGCAAGATAATTCTTCTTCCTATGACCTTGCTTCTAACATTAGAAGCACTATGCCTGATTTGGGTTAACTTTGGACTAATTATTTTAACTAAACTTAGAAGCCCCAATATAAACTCATTCGTACTGCTGAACCAAATTCAACTCTCGATACTAATTATCGAAGTTGGATCATATAAGTCATCACTATCTAACAGTGATAGAAGCAATTAGGATTTAGCCTTAATTTGAGAAAAGAGAACATTGACCTTAGTATATGAATCATATTAAGTCTAAAGATTTGAACTTTAGTCTAAAAGTTCTTCCACTATTTTATTCAAATTGATAGCCTCTACCTTCAATTCAAAAAATTACTTTAATTTTCTAGTAGGTACTAGAATCCACATAGACTGCACATAAATTCAACTATGGTTGGTCAACCTATGTACATCTAAGGATAGATTCATAATCAATTATTTCTCCAAATAACTTCTAATAATTTAATTTTACCCCAGAAATCTAATCAGTAGGCTAGGGCCTCCACTGTTTGGTGCATCTAACTAATAAATGATTAAGCCCAACTATGGTTGGTCAACCTAACCACCATTAGAGAGACATATCCAAATCATCATATGATGAATGATAATTTCATTAGTCAATAAGCACCAGGCCTATGGGCCTCCAATGATTATTGAGTTAATGGACTCATTATCAAACACCTTAATGGGAGTTCCATGATTCGGTTATCTCCATAACTTCATCATTTTAAGAATCTAATAATTTTAAAAAATTAAATTATTAGTGATTTAAGGATAGAAAGGATATGGACCAATTTGCTTTGACTTCACCAAGTTAAGTCCTCCCACTGACTTCACAAATCATTGATGAGGATTAGGATCAATTTTGGTCCATGGGCACCTAAATCAGTCTCACTAAATGAAATCAGTCTCACTGATTTTTTATGTGACATGGGTTAGCTCGAATCAATAAGCAACCTAATCGAAATCTGATTAACCACATTGGCTAGGTAAGTAAGATCGGTGGAAGGGTCTGCCAAGACTTGCCTTAGATATCATCAGAAATGGATAGGTAAGTGGGCTGCCAATTAAAAATCATCGATCTAGAATGCCAGACTTATCTTAGACACCAATTGATTTGTCAGTTTTGATTTGGTCTTCCTAAAGACTCGGACTCGACCACTGAGCCACGATTAGATCCATTTGTTAGATATATGGACTTTGATCAACTACAACTATTGAATTGATCTATAGAAAAGAAATGATCTAGTCCTAATTAATTATTAATTAGGTTTGATCAATTTCTTAATTAAGTTCATATTTAATCTAATCCTAGGTCTAACCCAATTAATGATCTGATCAAAACTAACCCATTTAATCTTTAACCCAAGTTTTATGAAATTATCTTAGGATTTTCAAATCATAAATCTACATCCTAAATAATCACTTAATTCTCAATTAAGTTCAAAGTTTGAATTTATGGAACCTTAGAACTAGTTTTTGATTTTATTATTTAAAATATTTTTAAATTGTAAATAATTTACATTGAATCATATTCAATACATGGTTTTAGATCTGATTTATTTTATTATTTAGATCATATTCTAGGATTTTGAATCTAGAATTTTGTAAAAAGTAAGTTCTCAATTTAAATTCTATAAAATAAATATGTCATACATATACATTTTAGATTCAAAATAAAAATTACATATCAACATATGCAATAAGAGGATCTAGATCTAAACATAAAATACATCATATAGATCAGATCATAAATCATTTAAAATTAGATTTAAAATTTAAAAATAAATTATAAATTATTTTAGATCTCATCTAATATATTTATGATTTAGATTTCTCGGATCAGCACATACTAGGACAACCTTTTCACTATAAGGGGTAAACCTTACAGCAGGATAACCTTATGACAATATGTGCAATCCTGGTATTATTTAGATCTAAATAATCTAAAATAGATCTATATCTATTTAATTTTAGATTTAAATCAAAATTTAAATCATAAATTTTTTTAGATTTAATCTAAATTATTCATGATTCAGATTCAGATCAGCACATATTAGAATAATCTTTTCATTGTAAGAAATTAACCTTACAATAGGACAACCTTATGACAGTATATGCAATCTTTAATTAATTTTAATTTTTAGATTTATTCTTAAACATATATGAATATGTTATAAAAGAATCTAGATGCTCTGATACCATAGTTGAAAAATATGCAGGATTTTATGCATAGATTTCAAAACTTTTTCGAAATATAGAGCAACGGAAGACATAAATTAAACTATTTAATCTACAACATGTATATAATCAAATTACAAAATCTTACATCAAAAATCTATAATATGTTATGATATAAATATAAATTTAAAATTAAATTAATCATAAGTGGTATTGATCATATCAATACCTAGATCTAGAATAATTCTAGATCTAATCCTAGATCGCATCTAGATCTCCAAGAGATCAGATCTCTTATTTTTGCGTGGATCGAGAACTCCATAGTTGAATTCATTGTTGTCTTTGGAGCTACACAAGCATCTGACCTCTACAGGTGATCTACACGAACCTGCAACACAGATCGGAGGTTTGTCGAATGAAGATCCGCTCGAAGTGCCAGTTTCTCACGGATCCCTCCTGATGGTTAATCAAATACATGTTCTTTGGATCTTTTGGACACTCCAAGAGATGAAGAACACGAGGAGGAATAAGGAAAAAATCCAACCCTTGAATCTTTCATAAATCAAAAAATAAAATCAAAAAATAAATAAATCATAAGAGAAGATAAATCTTCTCCTTCAAGACATCAACGGTTGATGTCCTGAAAACGTCTCTATGTTAGGATAGGAGGAGACTTTCTCCTCTAGAATTTTTCTTAAGTTTTCAGATCTAATATTTTTAATTTTATTCATACAAAAATTTCATTAAAAAAAAGAAGAAGAAGGGTTCTCAAAGAGATCCTAAGAGAAGACCTATTTTCTTTTCTCCTTCTCTAATCATGACATGATCAAATCATATCCAAAAATTAACACCATGCTCCAACAACTTAGAGCACTCATCCCCACATCCAAATCTTCTCTCTCTCTAATTTTTATTATATAAAAATTATAAATAAAATAGAAAGAGAGAAACATAAAAGAAAAATATAAGAGAAGACAATCTTCTCTTACCTTGTCTCTTCAAGACATCAACCTTTGATATCTTAATTGAGGATTCTTCTCTAAGAATCTTGACACCACAAATCCTCCACGCCTTCTCCTCCTCCTTCTTTGATTTTTTATGAATTTTTAGAATTTTTCACATTCTAAAATCATCTCAAAGGAGGCACCCCTTTTTACTGCAAGACTAGGTCAAAACCTAGTCAAAGGAAGAACTTCCATGGGGCGTCCAACTCTTGGATGCCCCTCCCACTTATTTTTTTGTGTAACCACTGATTCTCATGCAAAAAGTAAAGAAAAAAAAGGATCGAATAAGATAGAGAGGCGTGGGCAGAGTTGGTGCATAAGGGAGGAAGGAGTTTGGGTCAAAGAAGATTCTTCCAAGTAGGAAACAATTTTCAATTTTCTTCTAGTTTTGACCAAGTCAAAATATATTTCAAATAATCTGATAGGTGGGGCGTGGGGACCTCTCATTGGCATGGGAATGTTCACGTAAACCTCAAAAAAATATATATGGGCGTGGGCTTTCTTAGGCGCAAGAGAAAGAGAGAGAGTCCCAGTCCAACTGGAACTCCTCTTGTTCGACTAGGTCAAAATTATTTTAAATTTAATTTAAATTTTATTTAAACTAGATTAAATGCAATCCAATTAAGGATGATCCTAGTCCAACTAGGAGTCTAATTAAATTAGATTAAATCAAGATTTAAATTTAATTTAAATGCTAAATCAATTAGGTGCACCCAAGTCCTAGTCAAACAAAGAATTATTCTTTTTTTGCAATTGACTTATCAAATAAATCAATTAGACTTAATCTAATTAAATTCAAACTAATTCTAATTGAATCTAATTCAATTAGACTTAATCTCAGTCTGATTGCTCAATCAAATTGAGTCAATTAGCAATCCAATTACTAATCGATCCTCCTACAATACTTGCATTAGGTCAAACATCAATCGCATTGAATATTTGACCTCAAAATAATTTTCAATCATCGATTAATCATCCGATCAGGTTACAAGCTCTAATATGTGTAATTCCATAGGTTCGAACCTAAGCTAATAGCACAGAAACCAATTTCTATACCAATCAAAGTTATCATCTAGCAATGGTTCCCGACATCCGGATAGGTCGAATATATGCAAAGCAATATTCTTAGAACCCTGGCTCATGGTTACCATATAATTCATTCCTATGATCAATAATGCTCAAGACAACTTCGAGTATGCTGTCAAACACTTATACAACTCATCTCTATCATGTTTCAAAATTTTGCAAATTTCGTGATACCTCACAAGGATTACCTAGGTCCAGATTTTGCTAAATTGAAATACAGTGAGTCATTCTCTTTCTGAAGTTAATCAGGAGTGGTCAATCCCATCTTGACTCACACACCGATTTTATAAGTACTTGACTATATCCACAAATCTTTCAAATCTATATTACAAATACAGGCAGTCCGACATTAAAGTACAGTGAGTTACTTGCAAGTCACCGTGGTGATCTCAGATCGAAGGAACACTTATATCCATTGGCCTTAGCTAGTTACTCTTGATAGTAGAGTGCTACATTGATCGTGTTCAATACAGATATCCTCCTACATCTCATCTAGATGTCATACCAGTGTCTCCACGCCACTTGATTACGAAGACAACCAACGCATATGGCATATAGCGATCTACACTCGATAAGTTATCCTTCTTGTTAATAACTTATCATTTGGTCGTGAACAATTTAAGAACCATCCGATAAATTTTTCTTTATTGATTGATTGTGGTTCTAAGGACTTCATCATAATTTAGAAATTCATTTAAGAAAGATAAAATTTTTATGATGAACCAGTCAAATAACTATTATTATTAGATAATTCATATACCAATTTCAATTATCTACTACTTAGATGATTGGCTTTGAATCAATTATTTTATAGCTTGCTTATTTTGCTTCCGACCATTGTCCCTTATTAATATATATTACCAATAAGGTTCATAGGGGTCCTAATCCATTTCGTTTTGAAAAATTTAGGATGACTTATCCTAGGATTGTAGATGGGTTCCGCAAGATTGGCAATATCAGGACCGCTGCTCACTAGGGGTGAAGTTATATTTATTATTTGCTAATGTCTGTAGAGCTATTCAACTCTAGAAATGAAGGATTGGTAATATTTTTACTCTGGCCGATGAATAGCTCTAGAAATGAAGGATTGATAATATTTTTACTCTGGCCAACCAGCTTTACGATCAGATCTATGATTTGTAGACTCAGAAGTCCCAAGGCGGTGGTTTGTTTAAATATATGCATATTCATCAGTTGCATCTCTTGCAAGAGTATCATAAATTGCTTCAAAGGCAGGAGATTTTGTGGCAACAAAAGTTTCGTCAATGTTGCTTAAGAGAGGGAGACTCTAATATTAAATTTTTCTACCGAGCTACAACACTTTGGAGGAGGTTTAATAAGATTCATAGTATTTGCAATAATGAATGTGTGGTTGTCACTGATGAGAATCGGATCACTGATATTTTGGTGTCCTATTTTATGCATCGGTGGTTTGTAGATCCAGATCTTAAGGTTCTCCATTCTTCCTTCTTATCTCCTATAACTATTGATCCTTAAAATGATGATCTTATAGCCAATGTCATCGATGATTAGATTGAGCAGGTGGTTAGATCCTTGCATCCTGATAAGGCGCCCGATTTTTCACTTCTCTTTTTTTAGCAATTTTGGTACATCATTAAGCCAGAGGTGCTTCATGCTGTTAGGGATTTCTTTTTAAATGCTTCTATGCCTTAATCTTGGAAACAAACCTATATTACTCTTATCTCTAAAAACTCTAATCCTACGAGTGTTATAGATTATTGCCCTATCAGTTTGTGTAATATTGTGTATAAGATTGATGCTGAAGTGTTGGTTAATCGCCTCGAGATTATTCTAAGGAGCAAGGGGCTTTTGTGCCTGGTAGGTCTATTACTAATACTATCCTACTTGCTCAAGAAATTATGCATTCAATTGTCAGTACACCGCGTTCTAGGAGTTCAATGACGATTAAATTGGATATGGAAAAAAGCCTATCATGATATGGTTCTTTAGCAATTTCTCTCTTAACTTGTTTACTTCCATGGCTTCTATTCTAAGTTTGTGAGGTTGATCCAGGCTTGTGTATTTCATCATTATTGATTAATGGCTCCCCCTTCGAATTGGTTTGTTGGGTCTCGGGGTCTTCGACAAGGGTGTCCATATCCCCTTACCTTTTCATCTTATGTGCTGAAGGCTTCTCCGAGCTTCTGCATTGTGCTATTCATTCTAATATTCTAAATGTATATCGACCGTGGAATGGTCCATCTATTTCATACATTTTCTACGTGGATGATTGCCTTCTTATGGCCCGAGCAACGGTTAAGGATGCTGCTATTATTGATGCTTATTGTGTTTACTCTGATCGGGCTGTTAACTTTTCTAAACTTATATTATCTTTAGCCTCGGCTGTCAAAACATCTATTCTGCAGCTGTTAAGGATGTTGGTTAGGACTTTACGTTGGTGTTATCTTGGTACCCCGGTTGCTGGTACTTCATTATCTCTTGCCGCTTTTCAACCTTTACTTGCAAAAGTCAATAATAGGATGGCTGATTGGAAATGAAAATACTTATACTTTGCTAACTGCCTAATTCTTTTACAATTTATGCTATCATCTTTGCCTCTTCATATTTTATCATCGGCTTATGTTCCAATGTATCTCATCTCGATGGTCGAAGAGGAGTTTAAAGCTTTCTCATGGGGTCATTCGTCTCATACAAAGGATTTTCATTGCATTGCTTGGGATAAGGTATGCATGCAAAAGAATCAAGGAAGCTTGGGCTTTTCCTCCTCCGCCACTAGAAGGCAGCGATCTGTTTGTAAAATGGTAGCTCAATTGCTGTTACTTCCATAGTCTTTGTGGGTTCAATTGATTCAGGCTAAATATTGCTTTGGATGGTGGGCTCGAGTATTCAGATCAATGTTTATAATAATCCATGGCTCTCTGATTTACCCCTCGTGGCATGGTCTAAATTTGTGAATATTGATGCGCAGGCGCAGGACATGTATTTTTGTGTTGCCGATCTAATTAATATAGATAAAACTTAGAATCTGAATCGTATTGCCGCACTAATTTTTGCTGAAATGATGTCCCTTATTACCGATATTCCCACTCCCTTTGGGTGTATGAGCCGATCAGCGGGTGTTGACACGTACGAAACTCCCTCAAGTTTCACTTACGGATATATACCCTTTGGTTCACAATCAATCTCTCCATTAGCATTCTCCTTCTTTTCTCTGTGATTCATTCTCTATTACATATCACTCCTAGCCATTACTTTGTATGCTTCCATGTGGGCCTGTTTATCCTGCTATTTTTATTGAGCATATTTAGGAAACTATGATCTCAAAGTATGCAATACGACACTTCTACTTTTCAGCTATACAGGTGATTCAAATCATGGATTTCATGTGCATTGGGACGGTATGCTTATTATCTCTATTGGTTTGTTGCTTTCCTTGTTTGCTGTTGAAGTATTGCCGAACCAATTCATCCAATCCGACCGTTCATCTCAGCACGTTTCAATGGTATATCTACAGAGTTCTATCTTTTTCTCATTTGATGGACATCGCTCTTCGCATGCGTTCCGTATCTCAAATTATGAAGGTTGAAATATCGCCATTATACGTCAAGATGTTGCTGTTACCTCTGCTTGGAATTCTATGGCATTTATTGGGATCAACCAAAATCTTACATTTTACGGTGCCGGCATCCATATATACGCTTCTGATCGGTAACTGCAAGTTCGGTGTTAAAGGGCTTTTGTGTTTATTCCTTTTTATTGAGAGTTTGTTGACTTTTTTCTGTTCATCCGTCATACCGACCGTCCCCCATGCGTGCTATTTAATCCACGATATTTATTTATTTATTTATTTATTTTGTTACTCATAGTATATAATTACTCGTACATATTTTATACTATTTTCAGTTCCTTTAATGCACAGCCACTGGTTCCACGGTTTACCAAAAATAATTTAATAAAAAAAAAACAATAACAGATGGTAAGTTCCCAATACCAAGTTACTCTAAATAAATTAATAAATGTACTAGCATGGTTGATCAGATATGAATTGAATTGGTTCATACAATTCATATCCATGTCCGTTGGTAAAAATTTCACATTCTTAAGCATTGGATCACGGGTCAAGTAGAAATACATATTGAATCAAATATATAAATAAGATTCATCATATCATTCATATATATATATATATATATATATATATATATATATATATATATATATATATATATATATATATATAATATAAAATTATTATAATTTTGAATGAAAAATATTTATTAAGATATCTTACATCGAATTTGAATTAGGATATATTATTATATATATTTAATTTAAAATTATTTTATATATTTTTTTATAAAATTTATATGAATTTTAATTGAATTGGATCCAACCGCGGTGGATCGAATAAAAATGCCACCAACGCGCTGGAGATTCATTAACAACTGTAGAATTGGAAAAGATATCTTGACCCTAGATCAAGAATCCATCTAAAAACGGACGGCCAATATCATCCCAGCTCCCTCGGTGATCAATAAAAACAGATTACCAGGATCTATTCCCCCACATAGCACAGCACACCCCGAGTCTCCGCGTCGGTGCTCGGCCCGCCGGCCTGTCTCCCCCTCTCTCGGGAGTCGGGAGCTCTACAATTGCTGCAGCCGCCGGGCGGTCCAATAGCAAAAGAACTGACTCATCATCTCTCTCTCTCCCTCTCTCGTCTTGCTCTCTTGGGACGAGTCTAGGGCTCTCTATAAAAACCATCGATGGGAACTCGTCTCCGAATTTCCCTAAGGATCTCGTGTCTTTTATTGGTTTGGATCTCCGCGTCGGCCTCGATTCCGTCGAGAGAATCGTTGGGGATAGCTCCTCAAGGTAATCCTCTCGATCGCCTCTTCCTTTTTTCTGAAAATTTTTGAATTTTCTTATTTTTCCTCGGATTATCGGATTATTTTAATGCTTCGATGCATCAGATTTGAGTTATTATAAATCGGATGTCATCAAATGCAAGGATGGATCGAAAAAATTCACCAAAGAACAGCTAAACGACGAGTTCTGCGACTGCCCGGATGGAACCGACGAACCTGGTCAGCGATTTTTAATTTTATTCTTTGTTTTTCTTTTGCCATTTCTTGAGCTTAATGAGATGTCTATTTGCGGGGATTTGCAGAGGCTTTTGTTAATTTTTCTTCATCTTTTAGTAGGGTTTTTGGGGCGACGGCTAAAAAGTAGAAAGTGAAAACCTTATGATTCATTTGGTTATTTTTTCTAATGGATCTTTGATCAGATGGGTTACGTTGTGTTGTTCTTCAGGGACATCAGCGTGTCCGCAAGGGAAATTCTATTGCCGGAATCTGGGTCATATTCCTCTGACCATCTTCTCTTCTCGAGTGAATGATGGTATATGTGGTAAGAACCGTGCTGTTTGCTGCCCGTGCTTTATATGCTCATTCATTCATCTATTAGTTTTAAAATAGGACCCATTCTCCAGAAGGGGTTTCTTGATCTTTTCTGATAACACGAAATATGAGAAAAGTGTGATGTTTGTTGCTACATTATTTTAATCTTACTGTAACCGCTAAAGCACCAATTCACAATAAGAGGAAGAGGAGGATTTAAAACTATTTAGTGGCTGAATTTTCAGGTCACTATTTCAAGGGTGATCTCAGTCTCTTTTTTGCCTCAGTTGTTCTCATTCCTATAGCTGCATTGCACAATATGGACATCCGCGATTTTGAAAATCATCAAGGCATGGGCTTCTGAGCATTTAACTATTCTGTCTCTGCGTGAATGCCATGCTGTTTTGAATTCTTTCCAAAGCAATCAAACATAATGTTTAATCGGACCCTCATGTAAGGGGCAAAGGGAACTCATTAGAAGAAATTGCACCGTACTAGTGATATTCAGGCTTGGTGGAACTACACCATGGCACATAACTCCTGGTTCAGTGGTAGTTATCCATCCAACCAACCAAACACCACCACTTTTTGGGTGGTTGGACTTACTCAACGCCAATTTACCTAGCTAACCTGGTTAAAGATATTTCAGAGGAGGGAAAAATAACTTTAACTGTCTGATTAAGCTCTTCCCTTTCCTAATTATTTTCCCCATTTCACCCTTTTGCCCTCACCTTTTACCTTTCTTGATTACTACCTTTTTTTTGTCCATATAATCCAAAAATTGTCACTTAATCACTTAACCCATGCTTTTTTTCAACCCAATAGCATTGTTTCCATCTCAGCAAAAAGGTGTGGTTAACTGAGCAACAACCAAACAATACTTTTTCTCAGCTTCATGATTAACTAGTGAAGTGATGATATGAATGGTTAAAACATTAGATAGCCATCCTCTGATAAGCTACCAAGGAACTAGACTGGGCCTAAGGGTTGGACCTAAGGACATATATGTTGCTTGTACCTCTTGTTAATGAAGAAAGTTCCTTGATTTATTATATTTGTAGATTATGTAGTATTGGTTGATAGAAGAAGACTTAGGTTGAATGCAATTGATTTTTTGGGGTGAAATTTGGAGAATGGTGCTCTTTCATGTCATTAGATGTAAGTGATATGCAAATGCTATTTTTAGTGAAAATGTAAATAGATTTTAGTCTGTGGTCTAGATTTGATCAATAGATGATTTTAATCATTAATCATTTTGCTGAAAGAAAAGGATGTTTTAATTATTGTAGTAATATTTAATTTAGCATATGAAAGAATGGAAGTATATCAATAACTAAAGTCAAATTAGAGAACTTTTTTAACATAGAGAGATTCTTTTGAAGTGTTTTGTGATCATTGGACATCTTTGAGATTAGGAAAAAAATAATTAGACAATAATGAACTCCTAAATGTCATAGATTGGAATCTGGAAGGGTTCAAGCAGAGAAAATGAATATACTTAAGATTGTCAAATTGACCTTTAGTATAGAAAGAATAACATGGAATATAAGCACATCAAAAAAGTGTAGAACTTGAACTACTGAGGTCCTAGTAAGGAGAGTGAGTTGGGTTGAAGGCCCAAAATGGGAGAGAAGGCCTAAGATAATGTAGAAGAATTGGTGAGGAAGGTCCTAGGAAAGCTAACCCCCTACTTGCAATATTGAAAAAGAAAAAAGATTAAATCCTAATTCTGCAAGGTGGAGAAATATTTCTTAAAAATCATGGTTAGGGCTAAATACTATCATCTTGCTCGATCACAACCATATGATCATGGAAGGCAATCCACCTAATTTAGGGCATACAGAGTTGTATTGGGGGCATATGAGCGAGAAACTGGTGAGGGAGGGGGAGAGGGAGAAGGAAAGAGAGGAAAAGAGGGAGAGGAGGGAGGGAGAGCGAGAAAGGGAGCGAGAGAGAGAGAAGGAGAGGGAGGGGGGAGAGGCTAAAAGAGGGAGAGGGTGAGGGCTTTTGAGTCCCCTCTTCTCCAGCCATGGCGTAAGAGGGGTGGAGCCCTCATTTTGAAATGAAATAGGGGCTCTGGCCTTCTTTTTTTTTTTAGAAATTTTTTAAAGTCAAGTTGGAGCCCGTATTTCAAAAAAAGGGGGGCCAGAGCCCCTATTTTGTTTCGAAACAGGGGCTGCATCCCTATTATGCCATGACAGGAGGAAAGGGAGCTCAAAGGCCTCTTTCTCCCTGTCTTCCTCTCTCCACCCATCCTCTCCCTCTCTCCCTTCCTCCCTCCCTCCCCCGCCCCCCCCTCTCTCTCCCTCTCTTCCTCTGTTTTGTTATGTCGTGGCTAGAGGAGATAAAGCTCGAATGCCCTCTCCCTCTCCCTCTTTGGGCCTCTCTCCCCCCCTCCTCCCTCCCCCTCTCTCTCTCTCTCTCCTCCCTCCCTTCCTCCCCCTCTCTCTTTTCCTCTCTTTCCTTCTTCCTCTACCCTTCCCTCTCTGGCTCCCCTTTGCCGGTATGCCGTGAGTTGGCATGATATGATACCGTACCATACTATATTGCCAGACAATGTGTATGAGTCTCGGTACCAATTTTACAAACCTAACATATGATCATTGAGACATGTTAGGTCTTAGTTAGCAACCCCCTCAAGAAGTTACATGGATTTGTTGGATAATTAAATCTATTCTATATAAGCCAAGGTTGGTTCTCATGTAGTGGGGTTGCTACCTTTATAGCCTATGAGCTTTGTAGGTCTTGCAACTTGTAGCTTATTGCATTCTTAGTATGAATCAGCTACTAAAGTGATGAAAGTTGTTTGTCTTTGTAGCCCATTTGTTGTCGCAATTAAGTTCAGACCCATGAAATGCTCTAACCTGCAATTTCATGCCATCATATATGCCCTATCAAGTTACTTTGCCAAGTGTTTCCCTGGACCTGTACCTTCCCTTTCATAGGTTAATATAATGATGATTTAAATGTGTGTGTGTGTGTGTGTGTGTGTGTGTGTGTGAGAGAGAGAGAGAGAGAGAGAGAGAGAGAGAGAGGGTTGTGCACCCTATGTGCAAGAAACAGATTTCGTATGATGGCAGATTGTTTTACATTTTATTAAGCTGGATTAATCTGGTGCAACTAATTGTTTTTTTTCATAAGTTATATTCTTGACCTTTGATAAGTCTCTGGTGTCTTCACAAGTGCATTCCACTGCAATCTTAAGGACTGCAGTTTTATCGATCTTGATCCCTCTTTTTTTCACCTTATATCATTACATGCAGATTGTTGTGATGGGAGTGACGAATATAATGGCAATGTTAACTGTCCAAACACATGTTGGGAGGCTGGTAAAGTGGCCAGGGAGAAATTGCAGAAGAAGATAGCAACATTTCAGAATGGAGTTACCATTCGGAAGCAGGAAGTAGAGAAAGCAAAACAAGCATTTGCTAAAGATGAAGCAGAATTGTCAAAACTTAAAAATGAAGAGAAGATACTCAAAGAGCTTGTTCAGAAGCTTAAAGGTTTTACTATTGTTATTATTTGTTTGAATTGTCAGCTTTTTTTATGATAAAATTAATCAATAATTTCATGTTATATTGGTACCTCTGCTACACTGAAGTTATAAATAGACAATCTTAGTGGGTTCTAGTAATAGTAATAATGCTGCATATCTTAGAATTTACTTGAAATCAATTCTTTCTTTAGTCCTCCACAGCTATCATCAATTATTGTTATGATCTTGTTAATTCTTCCAGATCTGAACATGCCCTTACCTTTTGCTATGGTGGCCATGAGTCCTTCAAAGTCAAACTGAATGTACTTTATGTTTCAATTATTAAGATCATGCTCAAGATTTGGCCTAAAATGTTCTTATGGCAAATGCTGCTTATAGTAGCACTAATTTTTTAATAAAGTGAATTGCACACAAAAAGGTAGATTGAAAGAAAACTAAGAAATATGAAAAATACTCATTACAATTTAGAAAAAAATCATGTATAGATCAGTTAAATGATCTAGAGGATCGAGTGCAACTTCAAGCCACTACAACCTTTTTAGTGATTCACCCCCAAAGAAATTGTTAATTCTATATAACTCTATTGACCTCTGGTTCTAAAATTGGAAAATCAATATCTCATCTTGGAGCATTTGGTGGTGATCTTAACTTATTGAGTTATAGATATTTTGAACAATAGGAGACTCTCCCTTTTTAGCATTCTGAAGGGTAATGATTTTGTTTTTGAGGCTTATGATAAAGTTCCCCCACTTCTTTAGGAAACATAGTCAGTTATTAGCTATTAGAATCTCTCATTCTTTAGGACAGTAAGATTTAATTTCCTCCCTTTGTTGAATTAACCATTTTTAAGAGGAGATCATGGAATCTCCTGGACAGAAAGCCATATCCAATAAAGCATTCACATACTTACAGATCTATCATGAAGTGATGGATTGAAAGGATCAGTAATTTGAAGAAGGTTCGGACAGTGTAAAATCGATGAACTGACCCCTTTTCTTACATGAACTTTTTCTTGACCTTCTGTGCAGAGCAAAAAGAACAAATTGAAAAGGCACAAGAGGAAGAACGTAAAAAAAAAGAAGAGGAAGAAAGAAGGCTTAAAGAAGCTGAAAGGAAAGCTAATGAGTCAAAGAAAGCATCTGAGGAATCTACACATGATAGCACCGATCAAGCTCCTGAGAAATTGTCAGAATTACATTATCAGGTTGATGTAGTCATTGCACTGCTTTTTTCAATGTCTTAGATTTGGTTTTTGGTGCATTATCCAGTCTTCTTTTGTTTTTTAACAATTTATGTTCACCAAGTTTTATGCTTTACCACTGGTCTTAAAGTATGGCTTGAACATATCCTTTACAAACTTTTCAGCTAAATGTAATAAAATCTGCTAGAAGATGCAAAGGGAACTCTGCCAAAATGCAACAATGAGTCAGCAAGGAAACCGATTATTATTATGCTAATATATCTATCATTTTAATTTCTTAAAGCAGCATGTGAGAATTGTTTATTGTACTTTAGCTTCCAGATTCTCAATGCATAAGATGTGAATCCACAGCACTGCATTGTGTGCTTTGTATATAACTTGTCACCATAGCTAGTGGTGTCTGTTTAACTAGTAAAGATGGTCATTTCGATAGTCTATGAGTGATCTTACTCTTTTACACGGAGGGACTCCAATATACCTTTTGATTTCAACTTAGAATTTTAAATATTTTTAATTTAATTTTCAAAATATATTATTGGTCAATGTTTTGAATACCTTGGGATGGGCCCATCCAAGATCCATGGAACTGGTACTGGGACCCGTGTCGAATGGCAGGCGATATGAGTCAGTACGGATCTGTACCGGATTAGACTGATGCGAACTGATACAAAAGTGAAGAAAGGAACCGGGAAGGAAGAGAAAAGAGAAAAAATGGAGGGGGAGAGAGGGTGGCCGAAGGAGATATTGGTGGTGGCCACAGGCAGGTAGCGGGTATGCTCGGAGGTTTGCCAAGGCCTCCACTTTCTTTGCCACATCACGGCCATCAGAGAGATAGAGGGGAGGGAAAGAAAAGAAGGGAAGGAAAGTCAGTAGAGAGGCTGCCAGAGGGCCTCCGGCTGGGTGCTGTGGCTGTTGGATGGCGAAATTGCAGCCTATAGCTCCTTATTTTATGGAATTTTTTTAAAAAAAATCTGACCACAGTGAAGCCGACAATGGGTTTGTTGGCTTCACTATTCATCATCGTTTTTAAACAAAATGTGATGAACAGGGATGGTCGCTTATATTCTGTGGCCATGGCTCCATCCACGCCGGCCACTTGGCGCCCTCTGGCAACCTCTCCGCCAACTATGCCTCCCTCCAATACCCTCACTCCCCCCCCCCCTCTTTCTCTCTATTTCTCTCGATTAAACGCTCTATTGGACGACATGGAGCCGCAGCCCTCCAGTGGCCTTAGTAGGCCACCGCTTGCCCTCCAGAGGCGTCATCCTCTCTTTTCCTCCTCCTCCTCTCTCTCTCTCTCTCTCTCTCTCTCTCTCTCTCTCTCTCTCTCTCTCTCGTTCACTGTTCTGATTTGGAAGGCCAAACCATCCTGGTTTGCGGTTGATACGGCTCGGAATGCCCAGAATCGTTTGATTCGGGACAGTTCGACGAACCATGGGCCCATCCCTATTTTTCTGTGGGAAGGGATGCCCTGCATCTCCAAACTTGGGATGGTGGATGGCTTGTACATTTTGGTTCGTCTTCCGACTTATCTCCCAACACTTGGGACAGTTGGATGCCTCACTATCCCACTAGTAGAAAACTTGCTAGTGGTCATAATTATGTGTGTTCTCTACAATAATAGTTGGTATATCATGTCCCAGCTAGGTATTTCCTTTTCCACTTTTTAATTTTCTTATCAGCTGCTGTTTCAGGATTTGGCTACCTGTTTGTGTTAGTGGGTTTGAGATGATCCTACTAGAGGTTTCCATACTTTAGTTGGCCAAGATGAATATTTAAAATTTTGCATGAAAAGGGAACTGGTAAAATACAAGAGATGAAGATATTAAGGTGTTATCAGACATCAAACCTGACAATCAAATTCAGAGAGTAACATTGACTGTGTTTACATTGTTGGAGTTGCACTATCTTTTTTTTCTTGAGAGGCCACTATTCTGTTCTTAAACAATACACTTAAGTTAATATTAATAAATTGTCCCATGCTTTTTCTAAGTGCCGGTCATTTAGCTCAATGCTGCTGCTTAGGTTGTTAGCAGTTCGTTTATCTAAGTTTGGCTCTATATTGCAGGGCCTGATTCCAACCAGACCTTTATTTATTTACTGATTCATATTGCTACCTAGTTAAGATCCCTTCTTTGAAAACCCCTGCTTGACTTTGCCCAGGAATCTGTTGGTGGTGTGATATGTTCTAATTAATGCTACAAACTAGTTTAAAAAGTTGAGGGAATATGTGCACCAAAAAGTAGTAATGTAAAGGCCTGTTTGGTCTAGACAGACCAGGCTTTGGCCCTGAACATTCACTCTACAGATTGTAGCTACTAGACCCTTGCCCAATCTGCTGGTCTGCTTTAAGGGCCATACTCGGCTACAGAGTGGATGAACTCAAGTTTGCTGCGACTTTTCCTGCTGCTATATTTTTGCCTAATTAATCGTTTTGCCTCTGTTATAAACTCTAAAGACCTTTCAGTCGCTCAATGGTTTTATGTTGTTCATATTCTTCTAGGGTTAATGGCTACGTATCACCCTCTTTGCTAAAGCCTAATCCTGAATTTTATTAACAGGATGCAATGGAAGATCACCATGATTCTGCAGTAGAAGACAAAATTGATTATACTACTGGAACTGAGATATCTGATAATCAGGCAGTGGGAAAGGTATTTGAAAGTTTTTGTATTATTTTTAATGATAAGATGTCCTGCCTTTTGGTTTCTCACTGGCATATGTTTTGATGCTTATTGAAGCAGGTAGCCAATGATCATGATGACAGTATAGCCAAATCTGGACATGAGACTGATGGTAGAAGTGATGGGTCATCTTTCAGTCATTTGGAAAAGCAGGTAAAATTTTTATGTAACTCCTAGTTGTTCACAGAATATGTAGTTTTACATGGAAAATGATTATCTTTCATGTTCTTTGGTAATTTTCTATTAGCATGTCGTTGGAGCCCAAGATAACGCCGCGTCCAAAGCCAATACTGATTATCCTGGAAATGAAGAAGAACTTTCTGGTCATGTAGCAGAACAGGTAATACAAAATCATGATTCTTGATGTTTCCATCTTATCAAATTTTGTTCTTCCAACCTTCATTCTGAAAAATTGAAGTGTCTTAGATATATTCCCCAAGTCAAACTGCAGCAAGTTTGCCAGTCATGAGTGTTGATGTCGAACTTGTTCAACTATCTAAAATATCTTTGAGACAACTTTACTAGTTCTGTTGGTTGTCCACATTTTGACAAAAAGCCTTGATGGGTAAGAACCAGAAACTTCACAGGGATTATTTCTGAATTTGACTATCATCAAATTTACGTTTAATACATGTGCGGCAAACTTGTCAACATGATCATAAAGGGAAAACCCAAAGATGTCTCTTCATCTTTGTATTAGACTTGCACAGTGGTGAATCATATAATAGGCTAGATATATATATTTTTGTCAACATATTTCTGTGTAAAGATTTTTCGTAGTTTGAACTACTTGCAGTTGAAACTAATTTCAACTGGAGTTTAGAGGTTTAGGCATATATTGCTCTCTCATGCCTAAGGCCTGCTTGTGCTATTGAAACTTCTACATGTAGTCAAGGGCTTAAATCATAACATTTATTGTATTTGTTTCATCACATGACGTTTGAAATATCAGAATGACATTACTTATTGCTTCATGCCGTCCTTAATTGATTATGGAAAAATATTTAGGTACACATCCTCACAATTTAATCTATAAGTACAGTCCATATGCAAGCATATTTTTTTGTCATCACACGTCCAAAAGGAAACTGTAGAAATAATTCAGAGTTTCTAAGGTAATTTGTGAAATGGGATATGAAATCTGGAGAAGTTCAATTTTCTCTTGTTAGTTGCGTTTGTTTCAATAGTGCTTCAGTTTTGTGCTCAAACAAAGCTTGTTCTATTAGTGATGGAAGGGCCAATATTTGATTGAAAGATGATGTCTCAAGCAATGATAACAAGATGGCAGATTTAGAAAGGGGATATTAAATTGGGAAAAGTTCAGTTTTCTGTGATTAGTTGCATTTGTTTCAATTGTACTTCAGTTTTCTGCTTGACTAGATCTTGTTCTATTAATCATGGAAGGGCCAACATTTGATGGAAGTATGATGCCTTGAGCAATGATAACAAGATGTCAGATTTACTAGGAAACTCAGGGCATCAAGAAACTTATATTAATTACTTGATGTTGCATCTATAATTTCCTACATTTTCTTTTCAAAATTTTACGAACTTGCATGTGAAAGTACTGTTGTTTGAAATATATGTATAGCCAATATTAGGATATCTGATATCTAACAACAAGATCAATGAAGAACCAAATGAAGTTGAAAGGAAGCTGATTCCTCTCTTGCTAGAATAATCACATTATTTTTTTTGTTAACCTTATCCATTTAATATGGATCCTAGGTTTGCTCTCTTATGAAACAAAATGAAAACCGGTTTAAAGAAGTGTGTGCTGTTACTGCTTCAGATATTTGTATTGATTTATGGTTTGTTTGCCACTTACATCAGAAGAAACAACTCTGTTTATGAATTTTAGTTAGAGTCTACATGTCAATTTTCATGGATTGGTATTTTGGCATTAGTCATCTATGTTCTAAACTTGCAGGGGCAAGTTTCTGACAGTACTGAAGGATTGTCAAGAGAAGAGTTGGGTCGTCTTGTAGCTTCTCGCTGGACACAGGAAAATGTTGCTGAAGGAAACGATGAAGTTAATACAGCAAAAGAAGAAGGACATGAACATGATGAAGATATTCCAGAAGAAAATCATGATGGCTATAATTCAGATAGTGATGAGGATCATAAGTTTGAGGATGATGATTCGGAAGATGACCTAGATACAGAATCTGGAGAGGATCATGAAGAGCCTACTGGTGCCTACAGTTCTGATGAAGATGACAAAACTGACTACTCAGGTTTTTCTTTCTAGTTCTCCCATGAGAGCAACCATTGTTTTCCATCACAATGACACTTCCCTGTTTGGTGCTTAGAAATCATGCTAGAGGTGTTTATGTGTGTGCTAATTGTTGTCCATTTCTTTTTAGATTTAACTGTCTCTGGTGGCTCATCATGGCTGGACAAGATTCAACAGACCGTGAATAATGTTCTTCAAGCTTTCAACTTTTTCAGACGTCCAGTGAACATGTCAGGTATTCTTTTTTCTTTGCAAAATCATACAAATGACAATGAGAGTCATACAATCTTGTGTTTTAATTTATCCAGAGGCTGCTACCGTACGAAAGGAATATGCTGACTTAAGCTCAAAGTTGTCCAAAATTCAGTCAAGAATATCCAGTCTGGATGAAAAGCTGAAACATGATTTTGGTAAGTTATAGTGAGAAGTTGATTTAGTCATGAGCATATGTTCTCCTTAGTACGTCCATGTTCGCATGTTTGTGAAGTCAGTGTGAATATAATAAGATTTTTTTGTGTCATAATGAATATCATCCATGTTGACCACCAAAAGGGGTTTTGGGGGGGGGGTGGAGGTGAGGTTAGGTTTTGATAATTATCATGCAGTCTTAGGTTTCCTAGAGGTTTTTGTTCTGATTTTTTTGATCAGACTATACTTTTAAATATCTTGTCTGTGCTCTCATCTGCATATTATGTATGATTGCAACGTAAGCTCATAGTTTCCTCCCTTTTCAATGCTCTCTTCTACATGATCAACCTTGGGTCCATGTTGAGGAGGGCTTTTGCCTCTTGTTGTTGAGAGGTTGTGTATGTGGAGTTGTGGCTTTATCCAAGGTTCTGGCACTGAGAATTATAGATCCATGAGGAGATCACATTTTGAGACTCATCCAGTTCACCATCCTCCCCCATTATGAAATTCCACACCAAGATCACTTCATGTGATATGCTTTGTTTGACTTGACAATGGTTCAAGCAGCAGTTTAATATTGAAGATGTAAAATTGCGGCCCACAACTACAGCATGTCCTTGCAAGATATGCAAGGCATGTATAATGCAGATCTTTTGTCCAATCTATCATATAAATGGTAAAGTGGTAAACAGTCCACTGTTAACACCAAAACGACTAACAAGAGATGCATGCACATATGCATCATACACAAGATCATATCATAGCCTGATACCATGCAGAGATAAAGAAACTGAGAGCGAGCTGGGTAAAGTCGCTAGTTGGAGAGAAGTGAGACCTTTTTATTTATTTTTTTTCTTACAGGCACCCTTCTATGCTGCATAATCTTCATCAAAGCATATAATAATTGACGACTGAGAGTAAATTGCTGGCTGATTTTGATTGATCATGATGTGACCAAATTAATCCATGGGTTTTAGCCATCCAGCTGATGTATGCACGGTTTCCCTTTGATTAGGTGCTTCCACACCAAGCTCCATCTTTTAATTATGTACAGTTTTTTCTTGGTTTAAGAATATTATAAGAATAAAAGAAAATAGGAGGGAAAATTAATTAAGGATAGAAGCAGCATCCTCCAATCAAGATTCGTTGTCTTGGTATGGGATCTTATACTAGTACCATCAGCACGCCCGATATGGTACCCAGTTCAGCATATCGGATATTGGTATGCCCTCCATATTGTGTACCAGTTTGATACCAGTATGATATGGTACCAACTGGTATGCAACCTTACTCCAAACTATATAAACAATCTTGCAGCTCACGTATAATAGCTATGCTGATTGGAAAATTAATATGATTAACCGCTCCTGTTAATTGTGAGACAAAACTATTGTGATTTGTGAATCTGCAGAGGTTTTTTCGATACGTTGTGCATTGTTGCTCTTCAAAAACATCGTATGATTGCAAGCATAGTTTTGACTCAAAGGTTTTATATGTGTAAGGAGGCTTGGATGAGCAGAGGTACCTTTTTATTTGTCAATTAGCAGGTAGGCTGGCTTTTTAAGTTGCTTGTAATATTGCAGTAAACTGACTTTTAGGGCAGTAGATCAAATGCACGACTTTGTTAATGCTTGATGATGGTGCAAGTGCAAAACCTCTATGTTGCCATCATATGGCTGTCTGTAAGGTGATAGATCATATGGATCTTATTATGTTTATATTAATTTGTAAGTGCAGAATAAGTAGTTCGTAATATATACGTTGGTTCTGTTATATTCCTTTGATTGCTTATGCAAGAATATGGTCATGTTCATGGCTTGAGTTAGACAGACAACAACAGTTTTCTGAAGTTTGGTATTTTCTTGCTAGGCAAGGATAGCGAATTTTATTCATTCTATAATCATTGCTTTGAGAGCAAGCAGAACAAGTATGTATACCATACACATCATTCTTTTTAGTTGTGCTAATGATGAACTTGCATTGCTGTTCCTTTTTTCTTTCATCCTATAATTGTGGCTTTTGGAAATTCTTGTCGATAGGTACACTTATAAGGTCTGTCCATTCAAGAAAGCCTCCCAGGTAGAAGGGCACAGTAGCACCCAATTGGGGTAAATTCTTGAGATTCTTTGTTTATATTAAAAACTTCCATATCATTGATAACTCATCTTCCTTGACAAATGGACTCTCAACACTTAATAAGAAAGTTTCACATCGCATACCAGCAGTATACTAGCCCAAGTGCCTTCATGTTTTCTGATATTTCACCATTCATTTGTGTACATAGAAGCATCAAAAATAATGATACAGCAATTGTGTCTATTGATTGTTATACCTAGCAATTATTGGTGTCTTATTTGGGGACCTTTTTTGTCTTTGAAATGAAGTCTTCTTTGATGATTATAAGAACTTTAGAATGTTTTAGTCACATCAAAAGAGAATACGTAGAAATGACACTAAGGGTAGGATATTGACCTGCATAACTAGACCTAACTTACCCTGTATTTGAATATCTTGGGTCCTTTATCGGTCTTTCCTAGGATCTTTATATGTTTTAAGAAATATAATGTTGCTAGAATCTCCAGGGTCATATCACAGGATGGCACAGTAGCACTCATGCCACATTCTGGCAAGATGAAAGTATAGTCTAGTCAATGTGGTTGGATGTTATCTCATTTTATTTGAGCAGGCACTGGGATAAATTTGAGGAGTCATACAGAGTCATGTTATTTTCCAATGGAGATAGGTGTTGGAATGGCCCCGATAGAAGTCTAAAGGTGTTGTTTGAATTCCCTTATCAACCTTGTCTGAGCTTTCTTAAGGCAGTGGTTCTGATTGCTCAAGTTTTATACAGGTGAGACTTAGGTGTGGATTAAAAGATGAGCTTGTGGACATTGATGAACCAAGCCGATGCGAGTATGCATATCTTCAATCTCACTAGCCTTTCTTCTCGTAAGAATCTTTTTTCTCATGTTTAATGTTGCCCATATCAGGTATGTAGCTATGCTATCAACTCCAGCCCTATGTCTAGAGGAGAAGCTAAAGGTACTTGCTTGATCTTTTTAATTATTATGATATGCCTCTTTCTCGTGACTTGAATCTTACAGGGAAATCCTGGTGACCGTGACAGGAACTGCAGCAGAAACTTGAAGATATGAACACAGGCCAACCCTTGGCTCATGATGAGCTATGAAGTTCTGCACAGTTTTGCAGAGCATGAAACATGCAAAAAGATTTTCTAGTCACGCTCATTTCAGCTCAGGGGGTTCGTGAGAAGCCTTTTCTGTTGGAACTATGAGAAGTTTAAGACAACCCGATGTAGGCCAGATGATGATTGGATGTCATGAAGCGACCTCCGATATTTAAAAGTTTTCGAGCTCACTTCATGCCGCTGTTGTAATTCTTTTGTTTCCCTTCATCATAAGCGCTGATTGAGAATAGAGAAGAGTAACAGATCAACTCGTTTTTTAATTTATTTAGATGGTCCTGATGCACATGTACTGCAGATCAATCCGTGTTCTTACTAGCGATTACGGCATAGTATTTGGTCTGTCTTGATATGATAAACTCATGTTGGTAGACCAGTTCATCGTGGCCTGACATCCGTCGTTTGATGTATCAGAAACAACACTATGGCTCGATTTGGTCATCATTGGAACCTGGAATTGTTCATAAGATGTCAAGAAACTCCAGTAGAAAATACAAACTAAAAACTGGTTGAGATCGACAAGTAATGAAGAGGATTGTTAAAGTAAGAGGATGTATTTTATCTACCATCGAGATTGCAAGGCAATCTTATTTTTGATGTTTATGCCTTTTAAGGTGAATGGGCCGAGGGAATGTGATTGTTGTGGTTATCTCTTTTGCTGTTATGATTTAGTTGGTTTCTTTTTCCGTGCTTTTGCGGTAGTGTATGGTGGGGCTCTTAAGCTAATGGTATATCTTCATTGCAATTATTAATGATTCTAACAATTATAATAGACATTATTGGGCACATCACGTACATTTTGGAATTATTTAATATTCAAATATTCATTATTATAATGATTGTTGCATTTGATATGAAAAATAGCAAGTAATAACAAAAAAGAATAATAATGAAATTAATTAAAAATCATCAACAATAAACATAAAATATGAGAAAGTGGTAGTATTATATCCAGATCATCATTTATTTAAGAAAAAATATTATTTTATTAGATAAATTTCTTGAAGTGAAATTTGTAAAATTTATAGATTTTAGAAATATTATTTTATTAGGAAATAAATTAAGTGCCAAATAATTTTTATTTGTGGAGTAACAGTTGTTGTTATCTCTCTTTCAATTATTATATGTAACGTAATAGGAAAGTTTGTTTGTACAAATTAAACTTCCTATTAGGTTGTTAGAAAATAAAAATATCCTTAATGAGTTTTTATAATCAATCTTTGTTCACTTCATTCTCTTCTCATTCAAGATTATATCACTAGAGACAAAATATTTTAAAAAATAGTAAAATAATATTATCAGAAGAATATAGTATATTTTATCGTCATTTGACTAATTTAATCTTGAAAGTATATTTCAAGAAAAATAATATAAATTTAAAAATTTAAAAATATAAAAATTTTAAAAAATCGAGTCAAAGGAGATGCTGGGAAGGTTAGAAAACAGGGCATGTGCCCCCCGCGTATGTTGCCTTCAGCTGCGCGAAGTTATAGCATGCGCTCCGCGAATAAACGTCCTGATTAAGAACGCTCCCCATCTTGCCCAAAAAAAAAAAAAAAAAAGGAACGCTCCGTCAAAAGGAGCATCGGGTCAAATAAACTAGAATCTTTTTACTTGGATTCCCAAGAAATGGAGCCAGTCAAATTTCAAACAATTAATCCCGAGGGTCGCTTTTCAAAACTATGGACCGGTTGCCTTGAAGGAGAAGAAAGGAAAAAAATTCTATGGGTGAGAGAGGTTCTCCCGTTTTAGAGCTCGGCCAAATTTTGTCCTTCCAAAAGCCTGAAGGTACCTTGATGTGCATGATGCCGGCAGAATCGCCATAAGTACATGCCCCGCTGTCGGGGCATAGATGGCCATAGTACATGTGATGTGCAGCATCATGCATGCATTACTCAATATAACAGCCTACGTACATTTGTCACCAAACTGCCTCCTATGTTAGCATGCATCATACATCCAGATCATCTCTGGCATGAACGTAGCATTGCATGGCTTTTACAACACCCAAAGCCTATTTTTATGAACTTCCACACCTTGTAGCATTGCATGCCTTCTACAACATCCAATGGCCAAAGCTCCCCGGATGCGCATTATTTTGATGGAATGGGTTTATATTGCCGATTAGTGGCAAGTGCAATTGTATTTCTCGAAAAAATAATTTAGTTGTCGGAATACAAATATATTTAATTGAATTAATAAATTTAACTATATTTTATTTGGTGTCTGGTGAGTGATTCAAATTGTGATGGTGGCATCCCCATGAACTTTCTGAAAAAAATATAATAATGCGTACACAAAAAATTTATGTTAAGAAAAAATAATATGATGGCAACCTTTTAGATTTCAAAATGTGGAATTCTTTTTTCAGAAACTTCCAACGTCGACCAGAACCGTAATAATAATCAAGCCTTGCAGAGCACGAAGGCGTTCCCAACAAACAGCATCCACCGTCTAAAACCACCGCTTCCAGGAACGTCCCCCAGGTCCAAGTCCACAGAATGTTCCATTGGCCCACCACCCTCCTGCCATCTTCGTACAGCATCATTACTCCCCATCATCCACCGTTTCCCCCAAAACCGACGGCTCCCATCGTTTTTACCGCCCAAACCCCGCGCCCCCACCCCCCCACCCCCCCCCGGCCCCCCGAATGACCCATGGATTCACGCCCCCTAAAAGGGCGAGATACCGAAACCCCTCGCTGTTCCGCCGGATCACCATTATCGCGGTCCCCCTATATAAAATGGAAGGCCGCCTCAGGTTTTTTCGATACGCTCGCGGCTTCGTTTCTCATCGTCGACCCCTAGAAAAGAGAGGAAAAGGGACGCCTTCGTCGTCTTCCTCTCTTCTTCCTCCGATCGATCGCCTTTTCTTGGATTCCTTTTTCTTGCTCCAAATTCTCTCCTTTTTGATCTGTCTCGCTGGTTCTGTGTTGATCTAAGGCGGAAGGTATGGCGGATGTGAGGAGGAGGCCGAAAACCAAGATCGTGTGCACGCTGGGGCCGGCGTCGAGGTCGGTGCCGATGATCGAGAAGCTTTTGAGGGCGGGGATGAACGTGGCGCGGTTCAACTTCTCGCATGGATCCCACGAATACCATCAGGAAACCCTAGATAACCTCCGGACCGCGATGGACCACACGGGGATCCTCTGCGCCGTCATGCTCGACACGAAGGCAAGACCTTCGTCTCTTCCCCCTTGTTCTGCGGTGTCGACATGGGGGCGAGATCTTCGAATTTGTCTGTTTATGTTTTGGATTTTTATGTATTTATTCCTTTTTTAAATTCTCCTTGGCGTCTTTTTGTTTTCCGATTTATAGATCTGATCGAGTTATAATTTTGAGTTTTATTTATTACTGTTCTAACGATCTTTCCGTTTAAAGTTTTGTCTGTTTTAAAAATTGTCTCCTTATTCTTTTTCCGTTTGACTATTTATTGATTTGTCTATGGTTAATTTAAAAATCTAATTGATATGAAGCTTATTACGATTCCAAAATTTAATTTTTATCACTCTAGGAATGCTATAGTTTGTTATGTATCGGGTTTTCTCTCATCATCAACCCTCGTTTACTCTGGTTGCTGGTTTTCAGCCTTGATATTTATTTTCACGCCAAAATATAACAACCATCGTTCTTTCTTGTGTTAATGTATTTCTTGCATTTATTTTGGTATCTTGTTGTTTTGCTGCCATTATTTTGCCATTTTTATCGTTGGGTGTACAGTGGAGTTAACGGTGCTTTTAATTTAAAAGTCTAATTGATATGAAGCTTATTATGACTCCAAAATATAATTTTTATCACTCTAGGAATGCTATAGTGTGTTATGTATCTGGTTTTCTCTCATCATCAACCCTCATTTACTCTGGTTGCTGGTTTTCAGCCATGATTATTTACTTTCATGCCAAGATATAACAGCCATCGTTCTTTCTTGTGTTAACGTATTTCTTGCATTTATTTTGGTATCTTGTTGTTTTTCTGCCATTATTTTGTCATTTTTATCTTTGGGTGGACAGTGGAGTTAACGGTGCTTTTAATTTAAAAGTCTAATTGATATGAAGCTTATTATGATTCCAAAATATATTTTTTTTTGACTCTAGGAATGCTATAGTTTGTTATGTATCTGGTTTTCTCTCATCATCAACCCTCGTTTACTCTGGTTGCTGGTTTTCAGCCATGATTATTTATTTTCATGCCAAGATATAACAACCATCGTTCTTTCTTGTGTTAATGTATTTCTTGCACTTATTTTGGTATCTTGTTGTTTTGCTGCCATTGTTTTGTCATTTTTTATCTTTGGGTGCACAATGGAGTTAACGGCGCTTTTAATTTAAAAGTCTAATTGATATGAAGCTTATTATGATTCCAAATTTTAATTTTTATCACTCTAGGAATGCTATAGCTTGTTATGTATCGGGTTTTCTCTCATCATCCACCCTCATTTACTCTGATTGCTGGTTTTCAGCCATGATTATTTATCTTCATGCCAAGATATAACAACCATTGTTAATGTATTTCCTGCATTTATTTGGTATCTTTTTGTTTTGCTGCCATTATTTTGTCATTTTTATTTGTGGGTGGACAGTGGAGTTAACGGTGCTTTGTTGCATGTGCTTAAGTTGATGAACTGTGTAAGACTTAGATTTCTGAACTGCTATTTTTCATGCAAATATCGGTTTTACCTGATCCTTCAGGGGTACCGGATGCCCCTGCATAACAAACGCCTGATTGGCATTGGATGTCTCATCATCATCATCAACCATTTGCATGCTGTATTTGGTGTTAGGAGATGATTTTTGGAGGTTTATATTTCATTAGGATATTGGACCTATTGATACTCTTTTACTCACCATCTCCTCACCAGATTACATCTCATTTTACTTGTACTCGATGATCTGATTGGTCTCTCTTTAATTTCCTTTAGGTTCTTGATGGAAATCATCAAAAATTCGGTTCTTTTGTTCATTTTTTTTTTATTTTCATTCGTTCACATATATTTAACTCAAGGGTGGGGGGGCAGAACTTGCTCGGGTTTCCTGTTAGCGATATAGGCCAGATAGCTTACTGAGGGTTGTGTTTCGATTTTCTGATCGGATGTGGGGGGGTTTAGACTATGCTACTTGTTTTTGCAAGCAGATAGCATTGTTCCATCCGAACTTATATATCTAAATTATGAGAAGGCATTAAGATAATTTCATATATCATAAGTTGTTGCTGAGTCTCCGTTTTGTGTTGGCTATTTACAGTTCGACATAACCTAGCTAGAAGTTGTTGTGGTTTTGCTTCTGTAGTAGGACTAGATGTAAAATGTGGGAAGAACTTGATGGCAGTAGCAACGATAATTTTGAGCAACTTCCAATCTATATGCTGAAAGAGAAAAATTACAGTTTAAAAATATGATGATCAAATTAGTGAGGGAGAGTTGTGAATATCTAAAAAAGGAGCGCATAATTCCTATAGTTGAACAGGGTTGAGGTATTAGCTTGGATCCACTTCATGAGTGAAGATGTAGAGAGTTCATCGACGTTGTAACTACCAGATTTTTAACTGTAACATCTTGTTGTTTGAGGAAATGCATATCACCGCTTATAAGATCCCAATCTATATGCTGCAGGGCCCGGAGATCCGAACTGGATTTTTGAAAGATGGAAAGCCCATTCGTCTTCAAAAGGGTCACGAGATCACGATCTCCACAGATTACGGCATAAAGGGCGACGAGAACATGATATCCATGAGCTACAAAAAGCTATCAGAGGATTTGAGTCCAGGAAGCGTCATACTCTGTTCTGATGGGACAATCACGCTTACGGTGCTTTCCTGTGATAAGGTAGCAGGCTTGGTCCGCTGCCGCTGCGAGAATTCAGCCTTTCTCGGCGAAAGGAAAAATGTCAATCTTCCAGGAGTCATTGTGGATCTTCCGACACTAACGGAGAAGGATAAGGAAGATATCCTGAAGTGGGGAATCCCTAACAAGATTGACATGATCGCTTTATCCTTTGTACGCAAAGGTTCTGACCTTGTGGAGGTCAGAAAGGTGCTCGGAGAGCATGCAAAGACAATCATGCTGATGTCAAAGGTTTGTTAAACTGTCTGAATTCTTGTGTGGGTATGCAAATTATACAATCGTATGCACACAATCTGGAGTTTTTTTTTTTTTTTTAAATTCATCATGAATACTTGCAGGTTGAGAATCAAGAAGGGGTGGCAAACTTTGATGATATACTCGCAAATTCGGATGCTTTCATGGTGGCACGAGGAGATTTGGGGATGGAAATCCCAATTGAGAAGATCTTCTATGCTCAAAAGGTGATGATTTTCAAGTGCAACATGAAAGGGAAGCCCGTTGTGACGGCGACCCAGATGTTGGAATCCATGATCAAGTCTCCTCGCCCAACCCGAGCTGAGGCCACCGATGTGGCTAATGCAGTTCTGGACGGCACCGACTGTGTGATGCTCAGCGGAGAGACAGCTGCTGGGGCTTACCCAGAGTTGGCAGTTCAGACCATGGCCAAGATTTGCTTGGAAGCAGAATCATACTTGGATCATGAGGCTGTTTTCAAAGGCATCATGGCAGCAGCGCCGGTACCCATGAGCCCATTAGAGAGCCTTGCATCCTCTGCAGTCCGAACAGCAAACTCTGCTAAAGCATCACTAATCCTGGTCCTGACCAGGGGAGGAAGCACTGCAAAGCTGGTTGCCAAGTACAGGCCTGCGATGCCGATATTATCGGTCGTGGTTCCCGAGTTGAAGACCGATTCTTTCGATTGGTTCTGCAGCGATGAAGCTCCTGCGAGGCACAGCTTGATCTTTAGAGGATTGATTCCGGTATTGAGTGCTGCAACTGCAAAGGCCTCTGACACGGAGGCCACTGAGGAAGCTCTGGAATTTGCCATCCAGCATGCTAAGAACATGGGTCTCTGCAAGACAGGAGATTCTGTTGTGGCATTGCATAGGATCGGAGTTGCATCTGTGATTAAGATCTTGACAGCCAAGTAGTAAATGATGGCTGAGAAGAAGCTTTTCCAGGGGCAGTTTTGCTGGAGGGTCTATATGCCCCTGCTTTTGTTTTGATTCTGCTGTTATGCTAAGGAGATGCAGATGATTTGCTGTGAGGGATGTGGAAGTAATACAGAGGTGATGGGAACTTTTTGAGAATTTTGATTTAGTTGAGGTGCTACCGCGAGAGTGTTCTCGCAGATTTTGGCTGCCTTGATGGTTTTTAAGTTCACATATTTCATGACGGTTGTTGAGTTTGTCGATCTTTTTCATTTAAATCTTCATTTAATTGTTGAGAATACTCCTTACTTTTGTTTTGATTTGATTTGATGTGCTGCTGTTGAATTGTTGAGTAGCTCAAGCCAAGATATTGATTAAAAGGAGCTTCAATTAATTCTTGCGCCCGTTGGATTTTATGGTTGTACTCTGCTGGTTCTGGACGGGCTATTTCAGAGAGAGCCATTTTTTCTAGGCAGAAAATTTGCATGACCGGTACCGGCCATCGGAGCAATGGCTCCTCTAAGCGCGGATAAATTGGACTATCATGGTCCAGCATTGGGTTATAGACAGAACTATATCTATATTTATAAATGTTTTGGTTAATCTTTTGAGTAGGAGAAATATTTTGCTCATATTTTTTTTCTTAATCAGAATGGGGAGCCATTAGCTTGTTAAACATTGCTGTCAACCAACTGCTAACCGCCATGGAACACGTCAAATCATCAAATCAATCATGTCTTGCAATTGCAAGCCACCAAAGAAGCTTATCTTTTGGATAGGGAATGGCTTGGCTTATTTGACTAAATATGACGGATGATAATCCGATCATATGCTACATCGAAAGGGTATTTGATATTAGAAATCTATGGATTATAGGTGTTGCTTGAAACAGAATCTATGCAATTCATGATTAATTCTTACCCACCTACATCAAGTGTTCAATGCTTCTACATGAAAAGTTGATGAAAGAAAAGCTAAGATGGACTTGAACTAACGAACAATTCAGCAGTGCTGTGTCTGCCCTGTCCTCATCATCATAATATACCTTTCACCGTTCAAGGGGCTAGTTCATGCTACAGAACTAATATATTTTTAACACCAAAATTTTAAGTTCATATGATGCATAATCCTGGTAGACTGACTATTTCTTAGCCATAGATAATAAACATGTAACCACACCTCTACTGTATTTTGGTTAGCAAGTATCACGGTCCAACATCGACTAATAAAAGAGGTGTTGACAAGCTTGAATAGCTCCAACCAATAGCTTAAGTTGTTAGATCATGCGTGGATTTGCTAAATGGATGGGCCAGGCTGTATTCGAGCCGAGGGCAACTTAGTGTATAATGGACCCACAATTGGCCCATCCTAACCTTCGGTCCTACATCCTAAGTCCCAATCTTTGTGCACCGTTGATGTGGAGCGTGCCATTCTATTAACTTGGACCATGTAGCGGAACTAATGAAGAAAAAACATTTAATACCGCTCGGCTTTTATATTTCATCAAATTTTTAATAATAAAAATATTTTTTCTTATCATATTTTATATAATTTTTTGTAAGTACATATGACATTCTGAACTATATTTATTACTTGTGATATTCTAAACAATATTTATAATTTTATGTTTATTTATATGATATCCTATGATTATTATAACTTTTTATGAATATATTATGATTTCCTAAATAATATATATATATATATATGACTTCTCGAGGCCTTATATGATTTTCTGTAAATATATATGACATCCTTAACAATAAATATAACTTCCTGTAAATATATATGATATTCTAAATAATATATGACATTCTAAATGATATATATGGTTTCTTAATGCCTTATATAGCTTTTTGTAAATATATACGACATCTTGAATAATGTATATATATAATTTTTTTATGAATATATAGGACATCCTAAATAATATATATGAAATCATGAATGATGTATATAGTTTCTTGATGTCATATATGATTTTCTATAAATATATATGACATCCAAAATAATATATATGACTTTCTATGATTATATATAACATTCTGAACATTATATATAATTTTGTGTGAGCATATATGATAGCTCGAACATTATATATGACCTTTTGATGCCTTACATGACTTCTTGTAAATATATATGATATCATGAAAAATATATGATTTTTTTTTGAATATATATAATATCGTGAATATTATTTATGACTTCCTAATATCTTATATGACTTCATGTTAATATATATAATATTCTGAATAATATATAGAACTTTTTATTATTTATTATGACTTCTTGTCGTATCAAAAAAATCATAATATCATTCTTTTATTATTCTGTGAAGGGAAAAGATATTTTTGTTACCAAAAAATCCGATAGAAAAGAAAGCTGAGCGTGTACTCCACTCCAATTTTGCTACAGCACATGTATTACTCATGTTGGACTTAATCATTGGGCTTAGGCCAGGCCTTGAGCTTTTTGATGGGTCAAGTCTCCAGTCCTCAATCCAACGATAGGTCTTCGAATGATATTGATAACCATCGAATTCTCGTGTACCTTGGCCGCTCGGCTCACTCTTGTCACTCTTGCCACCTCCCTGGTGATTCTCCCAGCTCTATCTGCTCCATCCTCCTTCCTACAAAACAACCACCACCCACATTGTGCTCAACTCATTACAGATCCTCCCTACCTCGGCCATCACCTCTATAACCATCCGCATCTTCCCCATTCTCACCAGCATCCCCACCAACACCACCATGTGCTTATAAAACCCACCACCAGGCCTAACGTGCATCTCCCCAAGGTCGAGTAGGATCTAACACAGTCACATAGGACGTAGCTCGAGCCGGTCCTCTGCCCTAGTAGTTTACATTCTAGATTTTGGAATGTTAGCTTGTGATGGATGGCCGTCCATTACGTCCAATCCCTAACAAGCAACAGCATTACCATTTCAACCATTGACTCATTCATATAAGAAGCACGCCTCATATATTTAATTTAGCAACTGTTGCCCGTTATCAAGATGAATAGAAGATGGAGCATGACTCATCCACGTGTAACCGAAGAACAAAACCATATTTTGATATAATCTTTCATGCTCGGTCAACAACCAAAACTGCATTTCCAAAATCAAAAAACGTAAAGCACCCTCGTTGAAAAAATTTTCTAATAAGAGAAATAGCGAAAAGTCCTAAGCCTGCTAAATTGGAGTGCAACCCACAAAAACTTCACTGAATGATGCAACCAACTCGTAAAAACCATACCAATTCTTGAACAGGAGAAAGGCATCAAAATTAATCTTCAATCATCAGTTCCATTCGAGAAAAGCCTAATGAAGCTATATATCAATGTCATAAAAAAATTGTGGTGTGAACGACTCTATGAGTTGTGCCCAGAATCAAGATTAGATTAGCTTGCACTACAAAACATATTTTGGATCTCACAAGAATATCGAAATTATCATCAAAAGACGACGACGACGACCACAAAAAGAAAAAAAAAAAAAAAAAAGAAAGGGGACCGAGAAGGAAACTAAACTTTTATAGGCAACCAAAAAATCCAAGCGAGTCATTGCCACTCGACGTAAAACAAACTTTCAGATGATGAGGAAATATAGGAACTTCACGGTATGGACCATCACCTTCAACGTTAAGTTGTTTTATCATCTGCAACTCTTAAATATTCGGAAGTTCAGACTCATTTGCACGTAAGATAAGCAGACATGAGAAATTCCAACGCTTGTAGACTAAATTTTCTGAACAAAAACTCTTCAACACACCCAAGAAAAGAATGTCAAAGAAAACAAGATCAGGATTTATTCATCCAAATTCAGAAAATGCAACAATATGCACATCATGCTAGCATCAAACATGAAGAAGCAGGAGAAGAGAAGCACAGGACAACCACCTTCAATTCAATTCAATTCTCGTTAGGTTAAGAGTCACTACCAGAGGTGGATGACGGCGGTGGTGCCGAAGAAGAAGTAGTTTCACTGTTTTGGGACCCCGATGATGAGAATAGCCCATTGAAAGGCCATAGCACTGGCACCCAGAAACCCCTCCCACTCCCTCCATTACCCCCATCCCTGCTACCAACCTCCACCCTACTGCCGTTACCACCTCCATTTGAACCCTTTGCCTCATCTGCCGGCATCCGAAACCTACAAACAGGGCACGAGCTATGGAGCTCCAGCCATGCTAGTATGCACCCACTATGGAATTTATGCTTGCAGGGCATCTCCCTCGCCTCTTCGCCTACTCCAAAATCCTCCAAACACACACAGCAGCTCATGGCTCCTTCCTCAATTTTTACGGTGGGCATTGCATCAATTGCCTCTTTCTGAGCTGGTGGTGTTCCATATCTGTTGGGATCATTCTCTTCCAAATGCTGCAATAGAAGATCCAGGCTAGGCCCAAGAAAGTAGTCTCCAACAGAAGCACCAAAGCTGTTATTGTTCGAATCTTGGCGTCCAGTCTCGCTTGTATCAAAGGATCCTTGGAGAATTATGGTCTGGTTCAAATGATTGATTAGGATCATACCATCTCCCTCCCTCTCCCTCTCACTCTCGGAATTATCAGACTCTGATCTGGTTGTCTCCCGGAGGGCTTGGAGCAGCTGAAGGATGGCTAAACTCCTCCTCCTCCTCCGGAGAAGGGTTTCCAAGTCACGATCTCGATCCGAGTCGTCCTCATCATCATCTTCTTCTTCTTCTTCCCTTCGGATCCTTCGGCGCTGGGAGCTTCTTCCAAGCAAGACTGCAGCCGATGAAGAGAGGGCTCGATCGGAGCCCAACTCTGCGGCATCCAAGTCTCCCCCACCATCCATTTCTTCTACAAATCCACTGTTACACAAGGGGCATTTGATCTCCACCTCCATGACTGGGTTGACCATTTGCGAGCACATGTGGCACCAGTATCCATCAACCAGAGCTTCATCCATCTTCTTCCCGCCCTTCTCCTCAGCCTTCTTGTCTAGCTATCACAATCAAGAAATGCAATGAACCCAACAAAGAAAAAGGGGGAAAAGAATCGCTTAAAAAGAACAAAAAATTAAGTAAAATTCTAGCAAAATATCATCTGCTCGACATGCCCTTTCTTCAAGCAAAAGAAAATCTCTATTCTTGTCTTCCACCACAAAGATATGAAGAGAAATCAGCTCTCCAACTGGTGAAATAACTTGAGTTTCTGATCTTCCTTCATGTTGAAGAATAGATCAAATAAAACTGATCTTTGTGGGAAGAAAAATAATAGATTCTTTTACAGAATCTTATGAAATCAAATAAAAACCCCTTTTCAGAACACCAAACCCAAAAATCTCTCACAAAGGAGATTCATTTCTTTCAAATCCAAGAGAGTAACACCAGTAAAAGAAGACCCACGTGACCCCCAAATGATAAAAGACAAGCAGAATTAAATCATGCTGCTCAATGGAAAAGGAGAACATAAATTTACCAGCTAAGATGAAGGATTCTTCTCAACCAAGATCGAAATCTTCAGAATCACAGCCAAAATCGAATTTTTCTCCCCTTTCTGCCAAAAATACCCAAGAATTTGAGGATTTAGTCAAACCGTAAACAGGCTTGGATTTAGATATACCCAGAAGAAGTCACAGACGAAGAATCTAGAAGGGCAGCGAAAAATCTCATCTCCTCAAACCACCAGAAAGCTCATAGAAGAGGAATTGGACACGCAATCTCAAAATTTAATTTGTAGTTTCGGGGTTTCCCCGGACGCCGGCCCGCCTACCCTTCTCTCAGCCCGTCCATCTAAGGCAGGTCATTTAGGTCATTTAATACGACCATGACTTCCGTGGTTAAAATATTGCAGCATTATTTACCAAAAAAATGTTACGGCATTCCAGAAGTTTCCAACTTGGTATGAACAAAGTGAGGCGTGAAATAGGCCTCCGTATTGCATGTACCGGGTGCAATTGGACCGCGTAAATCCCACGGTAGATGACACGCCACGCTATCCCTTGTATTTCACCGATTCCCGATTGCTCGCTATCCACCGTGCATTTGCTTCAGGATTTGCCCTGGCTCACTTGCACCCGGTGCATGCAATAATTTCTCGTGAAGTAGGCACGGCTTCATGGGAGACCCCGTCTCCCGCCAGGTTTTATGCTATTTGTCAGAATCTAATTATCTACGCCAATACTAACATAGATATATGTAATAAAACGTTAAAAAATAAACCTGGCTATCAAGGCTTTAACCTTTGATCCTTCATTCAATTCTTTTACCTGATTGTTCTCTTGCAATTTGTTATCTCAAAAATCATTTTTACTTTCTTTGCTAGATTTTTTTTTTTTTTTTTTTTGATACTTGATTACGATAAAATTATCTAAAAATATTATTTAAAAAAAATATTTATTTAGAAAATTTATAACTAATTTTTTAAAAAATATATTTATAAAAAAATTTTAGTTTTTATTATTTCTTGCAATAAAACAAATCCTGTATAGACCGCATTTGCATCTCCATTCATCATTTTTTTTATATCAAAAATATTCCTCTTATTTATCTTAAAAATATATTAATCAACCAATTAACTTTCTCACTCATGTTAATTATCATATGCATTTTTATTTTTTCTTTTTTTACTAAAACCAACCTTTTTTTTTATAAAACTTTTAATGAGATCGAACTCCATCTCTTTCTTTAATTCAACTTCAATATAAATTGGTTTCTCTAATTTAATTCTTAAATCAATTAAACTCTATTGTTTTCTCTTCTCTTTTTGTTTAGCATGCATTGCACGTGTTCAATTATTAGAAATATTTATAAGTCAAGGTTGTTTCATGCAAATGAATATATGTACATAAATACATGCATATCTTTAGAATCTTTTCGAGCAAATATCTTTAGACACTTTTAGATATATATTAAGATATGATATATGGCCCATCAAATCTATAAGTATGTCTCTAGGTCTAATATCTTATTTCTATTTTTATATAGATGTATAAATTACTATACCATTTTTTCAAAATAAAGTCAATATTTACGTACATAGATTTTAAATAGAAAGGGATGTCTTTATTTGTTTATGGAATAAGATATCCGACTGTCCCATCCTTTCTTAACGTTAGTTTTAATCATGTATTTTGATAGATTTTTTTTCTTCTTTTTTCTTTTATTTTCTTTTATCTTCATTTTTTTCTTCCGATCTCTTATCATTGCCTTTCTTTTCTTTTTCCTTTTTCTTCTTTTTTTCTTTTTTTTCCCTTCTTCCTTTTTTTTCTTTTATATTTTTTTTTCTTCATCTTTCTTTCTCAGCCTTCTTCTTTTCTCCTTATGTGGATATATTAAAAAATTCCAACTCTATCTCAATCTCGTTTGGTCATATGTATGTCTTTATATATATATATATAAACATATTATATCAATTATAATTATAATAAGCTTACAAGAATGGCATTATGTTCCGCTTCATAAGTGTTAAAAGCTATCATCATAAAAAAAATTAGGTACCCACCATTTGCGTAAGAATGTTGCTTCCAAATGCTTAGAAATTGTTGACAAGAATTCATTGTAATCAACTTGCCTTTTCTTTTTTATTAATCAGCTTGCCTATTTGGCAACGACTAATACCAATTCCTCCTTATCCGGAAGAGATGGCCATCGTTCATTCTAAGGAAACCACGTAGCATTAGTCTTTTTGTACGATAATAGAACAATAATATAACGGGAAACAACTCAGCCAATCCTCTCCCAATACCAGGTTAATCCTTCTCCTCAATCAAGGAGTCGCCCCTAGATTAATTGCAAGGACGATAATACGTTTTATTAATGGTGATTTGTCAAGTTGTCAATCAGTAAGTATCATCATAATCCGAAAAATTAAAGTAACAGAGAAATGGATCATTCAGCAGTAAAAAAAACTTTACAAATCTTGCACAATATTCCCTTAAAACGTGAGAGACTGAATGCTTTTGAGCAACAATTTAGGACCTCAGACGTTGGAGGTGGCAAAGAGAGGAGGCCACATGATAGTGACACAACTAAACTAATTATGCAATCAGAGCTACGACAATCACGGCCAAGAGATGAAGGCAAGTGGAAGGCACCTTGTGGTGTACGTGCGTGGATTCTCCTTGGTGTTGACTGGCGGGGCTTCGTGGCTCCAGGCAATCCAACTCAAAGTGGGACCAGTGTTGGAGATCTTTCTAAGCTCTCCCAGCCAAAGAGAACCAAACAACGAGGCCGGGTTCTTGAATAGGAATAAGAGAAAGGTGCCTCTCATACGACTGCTCTGGCCGTTGAGGAAATAGTGTATGACAACCAACAATGTGAGCCCTACACCGCATGCCTATGGTACCGTCCCCAAGAGATAGTGATGGTGATGTCTTCTATAACGGCCTTAAAGATCTAAAAAACCGTTACAGCCATGCACTCTGAGAATAATTCGTGGTCCATGCGAGAACTATTCAACTCAACTAAGTCTTAATCCTAAACTAATTAGGATCAATCTTAAACATACAATTCAAAAAAAAAAAAAGAAAGAAGGTTTGTCGACAATAGTTTTTAGGTATCAGGAAGCCTTGTTGCGGTAATTGAATTGCACCTGCTGTAATCCCAAATCTGGCTAGACTCCCCTCATTTAATCTCAGGAATTTACCACTCAAAAATTCCATATAAATCTTGAATCTCAATATGTGTAACTCTTAATTCGCATACAGGATTTTCATGAATATGGTATTTAAAATATGTGTAGCTCTTACTGATAAACTGTCACATAACAGCCCAAGGTCTACGATAGTTGAAATAGGATTGGTGGTGGGCTGATGAAATAATGGCATTCAGTAAACTAGGCACCAACTTAATTGCCATCACAAGTTAAAACGGATTACAAAACCAGCTTTAACAGGATTAAAGCACAATTTGTTGCAACCTACTCACAATTGTGATCCCACGAAGTCAAAGCTTACTTGTGTTGATCAGGATTAACATCTAAACTCATTTTCACGTCTACATAGGATAACTTGAGATAGGCTCCATGATCAAGACTATGATGTCTGGTCTAACAACTAAAAAATTAATTATTAAAAGAAATTCCTTCCTGTTGTCTGGAGAGTTTCTGAGATTTAGGCAGTGTTACGACCATGTGGCATAGCCATTACAATAACATCACAATTAATTACAAAAGTCACTCAAAAGACACAAGTTCTTAGTCAAGAAGGTCAAAGGCTTGGCAAAGCACTGGTATCCTCATCTGCAACCCAACCATAATATAATCTTAACGCACAAATAAGATCTCCCGGGCCCTGCAATAGTTTGTATTGAAAGATTGGCATGAGGACCAAATACTATATGGAATGATAATTTCCATAGCTTCATGGAATGAAAAATATTTTTTAAAACAAATGATGCTTGCCATAGCTTATTATGTTCTCAATGCTTTAATCCAATCAATTTCCACTCTGAAATCGCCAGGTCCAGATTTAGCACCAGGTACACCACCTTCAGCATTAACAGAGAGAGACATTCCCAATATGCGCGATGGGTTCATTTCCAACTTCGCACTGATAATGTTTCCCCTCCATGTTGGTAAATATCGATGTAGAGGGATCTGAAATCACATGTTAACAAGCACACAGCTCACAACTTCCAGAAATAGCATAGATGCACCAAAAGATAACTTAGTTAATATGAAATATCATCACTAACAACATCAAAACAAAAGCTGAGATCTAAATGGGCACTGAACTTGCCTTTGCAATATGCCATTTGTCCTTGGGTACAAAAACAAAGACTTGCCATGAGTTGTCTTCCTGTTGTCCAGGTGAATTTATCCAGTTCTCCGTGTATATCTGCATCAGAAACAATTGTCCCTTAAAGATTTAGTACGATTTCCAGCCCTAAAATTGATTAAAGGGCTAGTCAGAAAAAATAAAAATACGATATCTGCATTCAGATCTTTTTCCAGTTCAGTTTATAGTAACTTACTGTAGATATATAGCACCTTCCATCCCCTCTCAGTCTCATGGCTATTGTATCATATGCATCCAAGTCAATGAAGCCATCAAACTGCAATCAGAGAGGACAGTTGGCATATAAAGAGTAAATAGATGAAGGAAGCACCTAGATAATTTAAATGCATATAATTATAATCATAAGAAAGTTCAAAATTGAGGTACTTTTTAAAATGTCATAACTTTCTTTGTTTCATTCTTGTAAACATTTTATATCATGTTAGACAATTTTTTCAGGGGATGCTCTCAAAAATCCGTTTTACATATAACATAGAACTTCATTTCTTTCACCATTTTTCATGTCCAGCAGCATCCTTTAAATAGTGGTGGATGATCAAATTGTATTAACTAGGGTCTTTTCTTTATAGAAGCATCTAACTTCTGAACATATCATCAAAAATTAGATAATGAGACAGAATATTTTGCACTCAAATGGAGTGGAAGCCTTCAGCATCAACATTTTTGCTGCTAGATGTGTCTTTGGTAATGTTTGGGACTAGAAGCTGCAATTAACATTCGGAAAACATCCATTTTATAAGGCTGCATTTTGATGGTGGTTGGCTTACATTCGAAAGAGGGATAGATAGATTTCTGGGGCAACCACCAAGTAAGATATGGTTTAATGCTTGTCCTTGCCGATATTCAGAGAATGTGGGCGATAAAGTAATTTGGAATTTATAATTTAAAGAGATCTTGAAGTGAAGACTTGATTCCTTACTCTTAGTAATAAAGTGTCTCGCAATTCAATTTGACATTATGTTTTATGATCGGCATGTTAGAGATCGATGAGGTTCCTCATACAAGTCATTGCCAGATTTATCTCTGTCTATAAATCACTCCCTCATCTTGTCTCTCTTTAACTACTTAACTAGCAAGCAGTAGGGGTGAGCATAAAACGGTTCAACCCGTTGAACCAAACCAAACCAAACTGTTTTGGACTGTTTGATTTGGTTTGGGAGAGGAATTTTTTGAAAATAGTTCACGAACCAAACCGAACCGCTATTTGGCAGTTTGGTTTGATTTCAAAAATTCTGAAACCAAACCAAACCATCAAACCGTGAACCGTTTTAAATTTTTTAATAACTTAAATACTATTTAGAAAACCCTAACTACTAACCAATAGCCAGCCCTAGCAGCCTCCATTTCTTCTTTTCTCCCGATCTCTCTTCGTTCTTCTCTTCTTTTTCTCTGTTGCACCTCCTTCGGCTTCGTTCTCTCCACCTCCACCTCAACAATCATCGTCATCATCAAAGAAAATACAACATCTCAACTCGAGTCTAACTCGTCACCATCAAAAGGTAAACTCATCTCCGCCTCCAGTTGCGATGCTCAATTTCTTCTTTGTGTTCTATAGATGCACTCTTGATTATCTTCTTTTTCTTCTTCGTGAGAATTATTTTGTTCACCATGAGAATTAAATCATGATGCTGTTTTTTTTTTTTTGTTCACCATGAGGATCATGTAGCTGCTGGTTCTTAGTCTCCAAACCATATCGTGGTAGTCTTGTAGCCATAGAATGGTGGGTTGGTCGATGGCCATCTTGCATTCTATCTTTCATGATTGATAGATGTCGTATGGGTTTGCGTGGCTTGTGGCTATCTTTCAACCTGGGTGTAGATGTTAGGTTTGTGCCGAGCCTTTAACATGCACAGCCTACTTACCCAGAAAAAGGAGAATTAAAAAATCAAAAATTTAGAGAGCTTTGTTCACTTGGTGGGCTGAAATGGGTCAAATCCCCCTTAGATGCGGCTGATACAAGTTTATTTGAAAAGAAGCGAATGGAAGATTTTTGGGTGCCTAACATAATGCTATCTTTAAAGCATCTATCCACTTCTGAACTAGTAAATCTGGGCACAATCAACTAGTGAAATTAGGATAGAAGACTTCTATGAAATTATCTCACTTTTTTATTATCTCTTTGCTAGCTGCTTTTTTTTTTTTTTTTTTTTTTTGCAACCTATTTCTTCTTCGTGTTCTATAGATGCACTCTTTGCTTATCTCCTCCTTTTTCTTCGTGAGAATTATTTTGTTTGCCGTGAGAATTAAATCATGACGCTGCTAATCCCTTTTTTTTTGTTGTTGCAACCTACAGGTATTTAACAATAGTTTCACCTTTGAGACATCCACTACGGCGTCAAGTAATGAATCATGCAATGTGAGTTTGTATTAGGAGATTAATATATCAATATCTAATTTTTTCTTTTGTTTTATTTTTTAGATATCAAACATGAATGAGACTTCACAAGATCTTGGATGTTCTAATCTTATTCCCACAAGCACAGAGGAGGAACCCTCTAGCTCTTCAAAAGGAAAAAGGAAGAACATAGTGAAGCAAAGGACAGATGTATGGGATCATTTTACTAAAATTAGTGAAGAAGGCAACAAATACCAATGTAAGTGCAATCATTGTGGCATAGTGTATAAATGTGATCCCAAGAGACATGGCACTAGTACTCTCAGGACTCACCTAACTAGTAGGTGTAAGAAGTACCATACAACAAGAATAACCATTCCGAGGCAAAACAAACAGAGTTGAATTATCAAAAGGGTGACGGTGACAATAAAAGTACCTTAACTAGTTGGAGGTTTGATCAAGAGGCTGTTAGGAAGGCATTGACATACATGATTGTTGTTGATGAGCTTCCATTTAAGTCTGTTGAAGGTGAAGGATTTCATCATTTTTGCAATGCTCTTCAACCTAAGTTTCACATCCCTTCACGATTTACGGTTGCTAGAAATTGTTATGAGATGTTTGTACAGAAGAGGCTGAAAGTAGTTAGCCTTTTGAAAACAAATTGTAGAAGGGTTTGTCTAACCATGGATACATAGACTTCTATTCAGAAAATCAATTATATGTGTATCACAGCTCACTTTATTGACAATGACTAGACTTTGCGTAAAAAAATAATAAATTTTTGTCCAATTTCAAGTCATAAAGGTGAGGCTATTGGAAAAGCAATTGAAAAATGTTTGAATAGCTGGGGTATTGAAAAGGTTATGACCATTACTGTTGACAATGCAAATTCCAATGATGTTGTCATTTCATACTTGAAAAAAAGAATCAACAACTTGGGAGGTTGTGTCTTAAAAGGAGAGCTTTTACATGTGAGATGTGTTGCACATGTTATAAACTTGGTTGTTAATGATGGATTTTAGTATGCAAATGATTCTGTTACTCGTGTTCGTAATGCAGTGAGGTATGTAAGGCAATCTCCAGTTAGAATGCAAAAATTCAAGTCTTGTTGTGTAGATGCAAAAATTCAGAGTAAGGGTTTGATTTGTCTTGATGTACCAACTAGATGGAACTCTACCTATATGATGTTGGATACAGTTGAAAAATTTAGAGATGCTTTTAAGAGATTTGCATATGAAGATGGTAGTTTTAGTTCTGAACTTAGTGAAGGAGGAGGTTTGGAAAACCAACAGATATTGATTGGGTAACAGTGAGGGAGTTAGTGAAATTGTTGGAGAGTTTTTATATTCTAACTTTGCATGTTTCGGATGCACTGATGTTACCTCTAATTCGTATTTGCATGAAGTGTGCAATGTCCTTGAAATGTTAAAAGAATGGTGTGCAAGCGATAACCTTGAATTGAAGGATATGGCTAAAAAAATGAAGAAAAAGTATGACAAGTATTGGGGAGATCCAGAAAAGTTGAATGTTTTGTTGTTTATTGCTCTAGTCATTGATCCTAGATACAAGATGGAGTTTGTGGATTTTGCTATTGCATCAATGTATGAAAATGAGAAGATTGGGATGGTGAGTAAAAAGGTGAAAACAACTTTGCATGCTTTGTTTGGGGAATACAAGATTTTGAGTGGATGTTCTACCTCTAAAGCTCAAAGTGGAGGTTCAAGATCAAACACTTTTGATGTTGAACCTAAACTACAAGTGAGGAATATCATAAAAGCTCATTTTAAGAAACATAAAGCTGAAGTTCAAGGTGGAGATGCCAAGTCTGAACTGGATAGGTATCTAGATGAGGATAATGAGGATGATGAAGATGAGTCATTTTGATATCCTAGAATGGTGGAAAATAAATAGTCCTAGATTTTCTATTCTTTCACAGATGGCACGTGATATTTTAGCTGTTCTACTCTCCACAGTTGCATCAGAATTAGCTTTTAGTACTGGTGGTCGAGTGTTTGATTGCTTTAGGAGCTCTGTCTCCTAAGATAGTAGAATCACTTCTTTGTACTCAAGATTGGCTTCGACCATCACGAGCTCCCGTCGATATTGCGGAAAAATAGAGAAAATTGAAGTGCTAGATGGAGGTAATATTTTCATTGAAATTTTTAATTATCACAACTCATTTATTATTTTGTATTTGTCAAGGTACAACATTGCTCATTTCTTCTCTTTTTTTTCCTTTCTTCAGAACTCTCAAATTTGAGTTTGGCTCCAAAAGTTATTGATATTGCTTGATCTACTTATGATCGGTGAGTTCTTTTCCCAACCAAAAAACTATCAAATTTGAGTTGTGAACGTAATTGCTTGTAACTTATATTGAGTGCCTAAAGCTGAATGTGTAATGCTATCTTAAATCTTCATAGGTAATGCTTATACAGGTGTCTCAAGTTTTGCTTGCATTCTTGGTAGTTGTTTGTTATTTATCTCTTTCACACATTAATGTTGGTGTATCATTGATTTTTATAGGTTTGTCTCCAAATATAATGATTCCAGTTTTGCAATATTTCCCCTTGGGTTCATTCTGAGTTCAAATTGTGCAAGATGATGATTGGTGGTTTCCTAATGTTCAAAGGAACACATAACTATTAACTAGTAGCTACTTTTATTTTTCGGCAATATGACTTGATTGATGTCTTATATAATTATATTTGAGTTTGGAATTTGAAATGGGTATTACATGGACCTTTAGATTGTTTGACTGATGTCTTATATTTGAGTTTAGAATTTGAAATGGATGTCTTATATTTAAGGTTTATCCAGTTCATTGGAGATATTGATGGTTTTATTTTGCACTTTGTTATTGATTTGTGAAAGTTTTATTTTGAATTTGTTCATTACATTCTCGGTCAGGAAAGAAAAAATAATATGTGAAACGGTTTGGTGTAGTTTGGAACCGAAACAAATAGTCTAAAGTGGTTTGGTTCGATTCGGTTCCAACAAATAAAACGGTTCGATTTGGTTTGAAAAATTTTCAAACCATTTTAAAGCGATTTGATTTGGTTTGACCTCCAAACCGCACCGTGCTCACCCCTAGTAAGCAGGTTCCCATATAGCCAACTAGTTTTATAGGTTTTGTTTTTGTCTCTCTTTGACATAGTGCTACCACAACCAAGTACTCAGAACCAATATGAAAAGGGCTGACATGATATTTAGTGCTAGTCACGGAAAGTTCTTGTAATTCAGTGGCTCTGATCCATAAAGTTAATTCACAACATATGGAATAAGCTTGCAAGTTGAGGTCAATCGAGCTTTAGATGATAAACATTTCTTAATGAGTTGTATATCCCCTACTAGATGACTAGAACAAGGCCCATAACCTTGTATAATCATCTTAAGACCCACATCTCCATTGATTTCTTGTTAGTTCAATTTTCATTTTTTATATGGCTGTTCTGGATTTAGGTTGCGTTTGGTAGCCAGCAATCTATCCAGATTGCTAATAATTTAAAAGTGCCTCACTAGATTACCATATTTGATATATTTTTTAAGTTGGTAATCCAGATTGTCAGGTAATCTAGATTATCTCTCATGAGGTAATCTGGATTACCAAGGAAAGGGATGGCTATCCAAATTACCAAATATTTGGTAATCTGACAATGACATATTTGGACGGAAATGCCCTCATAAAAAATATATATAATATAAATATAAATATATATTAGAATATAATATATTATATATATTATATATTATAATATATAATATTTATAGTTATATTATAAATATAATATAATAATATTATTATATAATATAATATTATGTTATATTATAATAATATTATAATATTATAATATTATAATATAATATCATATTATAATAATATTATATTATATTATATTATTATATTATATATAATGTATATTATAATATATATAATATATATTTATATTTTGTGCATGGGGTGTGATTTTTAATAAATTTGATTGGATGGTATTTTGAAAATTTGATGTTACATTGTCAGTAATCTAATTGTCATACCAAATATGTCAATCAAGATTCTCAGTAATTTTACTACGACATTACCTATGTGTACCAACATAGTAATCAATATTACTGATAATCTATCCAGATTGTAGGTAATCCAGATTACTAAGTAATCTAAATTACCACTGCTCGATAATGTACCAAACGCAGCCTTAGACTTTCCTACCATTTTCTTGCAAGAGTTAGAAAAAGTACTCAAGGCATGGATGATGGATTGAGCTCTAGCTCAGCCACCCCAAAGTTGGGCCTAATTTTGAAAAGAAATGGTCATGAATGGGAAAAAGGGTAATTCCTGGGCCTGGCTCAACCTGCTCAAATTACGGTTTAGGGCATGGGGAGGCATTGCAGGTGGATAGATCAAAGAAGGGGAAGGAGGGCCACGAGCGCTAATAATGGAGTAGAATGATGACATGAGATGTGAGGAGAAGGGAAGCGCAGAGTCTTCTCAGAATAAGTGAAGGGATTAGAGACTAAAAAAAGCAGCCAGCCATCCCAAACCACTAACTCTATGCGTGTGGAATTATGTTTTCAAGGGGAAGGAACGATATGCTATCTAATGCCTACACCTAAAGATAATCTTAACAGATTTTTTAATAGTTGTTATTTCTAATGAGAATGCTACAGTTAGATAGACATTCACTAATATTGCAAAGATGTACATTTTAAGGTAGAATCAACATATTAAATACCAAAAAAGCAGTTTTTCTTGAATTATCATATGCCAATTTTAAGGGTGTTAAAGATACATTTTTACCTTCTTTGACCGCATTCCACAGAAACCACTCCGGTTCATTCTCCATGTGGAACCCTCAGCTACATCCACGGAAAGGTTGCCAGAGAAAATCCCTATCATACAGCATAGGACATAAGAATGATTGCAAAATATAAGTCTGCAGACTTACATGGAAAATAAATATCATGGAGAAAATGCAACACCGCATCACCAAACATAATTTAGATACTAGAAAAAAAACTTTCACCCACAGACTCTCCACGTGACAAAAATAGCATAGATTAAGACAATCTAACCATGGAAAAAGCAATCTTGGGAAAAAGTATGTAGCTTGCCATATACACATATACAAACATGGGTGTGTATATAACCTACAAAATTTCCAACTGCACATGTATACAAATGTCCATTATGGAGGAAACATCACAATGAAAGATTAAAAAATCATGTGAAATGTCACAAAAAATCAGAAACCGTTCGTAAATAAGGAAAAAAATCAGAAAAGCTTTTTTTCAAATTGGAAGAGAAAATTTTGATGAAAATTCAACCAACTTTTAAAAAGAATGGAGAAAGTGTCGCTAGAATATATCCCACTAAAATAAAGTTCAAAGTTTCTTGATGAATATATTACTAAAATCTCATTGTCCTTGCAAGGAACACTCAATTTTGCTGAAAACATCATGTATGATATTAAGAGACGGAACAAAGCACACCAGCATACCACTCAATCCAGCACCAGAACCAGCATCAGTGATTTCCAAGGACGCTGATGACAAACCTGGAAAATGAAGTCTGTTAAAGTCATGATGATGTTTAGGCAACATAAAATTAAGCAATGTTTTATTGGTGACATATACTCAATGAATCTGCACCTTGGCAAAAGTCAACAATAACATAAGTCCTATGACAGGTCCTCATGAATATGCTAACAATCATAGGACAATTATCATTTGAAGTAACTGGTGTGCAATTTTACAGTCTACGAAAGGTGGTTAATTGTAGAGATATTTGAATAACAGCAGGAATATGCAGCTTCACTAAGAAGTATTGAATGCATTACATTTATAAGCACATCGGCTACCAACTATGTACAACTAATGGAACTTCTTATCTTGTGTTGAGAATACTGACCAGCAAAAAGCCCCAGTCATCTTAAGAAGAAGAGCCTACATGATTATACTAGTATCAAATTTTAGCACTTAATTACAACTTGTTAAGTCAATAGAAAAATCCAATGGTATCAATAATTTGTGAAAGAAATGAAACACAGAGATTATTACCTCCATATTCTGAATCAGAGTACAAATGCCACCTTTTCAGCTCCTCCTTTGAATTGAAATTGAATACATATTTTTCACTTGGTGGCATTAAATCTTCTACATTCCATGCAAGGGCTGCAAATTATTGTGGATAGAAAAATTAGTAAGTATAAGCATATGCCTTCCCACAAAGGAATCATGTGCGTTCTTGTACGGTAACTTCTTGTGTACTTCAATTGCATTTGGATTGACATCTGAGAGGAATACTGAAGCATGCAATATTGAAAAGAAGGTAGGTCAGAACTGAAACCAAACATAATGCAACAAGCTTTGTTGCATGACAGATTTTATGGGAATGATTCATGGAATGTTCAGTTCTGAAGTAGGTTATGGGCGGGTTATCTTGCAATCAAGAGATTTAGAACCCTCAAGTTACAGCTGCTAGTTTCAGTGAAGAACACTTTACCCAAATGAGTGCAAAGGCATTATTCTGTGAAGGCAAGAAATTTGTCGTGATCGAGGACTCTACGCATGCAAAAATGTAAAATAATGGAGTTCATCTCTTACCAGACCTGACATAGATTTTGTAAGCAATATAAATTATGCAATAACGTAAATGGTTTTTGTTAGATTTTTCACTGGGCATTTTTTCTACAGAAAGAAAAAGAGTTCTAGCTCTCAATTTTCATCTCACGTGGTAATGAAATTACCCAATAAGATAACTCCTAATGAACTATTTTTCCTGCAAAATATTCAAGCTCTATGAAGTGATAACTATGTGGAAGAGACATGTCATATGCCAGTTTATATCCTTTACTGAAAGGACTACAGAAATTGACAACAGCAGAAACGTAAGATAAAGCCTCAAAAACATGACATGATCTGATGTCTATCTTAGGAGAAAGGGTAGAGGTAAAAGATTTCCTAATAAATCATCAAACAAGTTGGCAGAATGTCCCATTTGGACTTTAAACCACCCTCTTAATCCTAGCTTTCCTGTATCCACTCCATTATATCTACAAAAAGAAGCCGATCTTTAATTTTATACATCATATTCCGGACCCACTTCGAATTTTCTAACAAATTGAAATAAGCAGGATGAAACGAGCAAACGCAATAAAGATTACTTTACTTACCCAACATTAGAGTGACCCGATGCACTCGAACCTTAGTCTGAATTTCTCAAATCACAGAGTTTCCATCATGCTCTCCATGATTAGTTGATCAAGAATAAGAAATTAGGACTCGACACCACAATACTACATCGTTTCCACTATCGAAAGACCAACATAAAAATTAAAAATCGAGAGAAACCCTATCCCATCCAAATCTCGCGCTAATTACTTCCTTGCGGATAAAATATAATCTGGATTCCTCTAGTGTTAATTAGATTACCTCTCTTCGTAGCATTCACCGAAGCTTGCCATAGAGATCGAAACCTGGACATGACTTCGACCAGGGGGAAGGAATTCCACCCGGCGCAGCCGAAGGTGAAATCAAGCTATCCAAAGAGATAGAAGATAATAGCGGCGGGGCTTCGGGGCGGCGGCAGAGGAGGGCTGCTGGGGTGGTGGGGATCAACGGCGGCCGCCTCGTGGGGGTCAGGGGTGGAATAGCAAAGGAGTCGACTGTGTCTTGTTGCGGGTGGAAGGGCGCGGGGGCGGTATGTGAAAAAGATCTAATCCAAGGGGTTTAAATGCGATGCCAGCACTGCATAGGAGCATATGAAAAGAACTGTTCCACAAAAGTTTACAATTAACCTCCTAACCGGGTAATAATTGTAGATTATTTCTCATAACAATTTTCGACGATAATTTCAAAACAAACCCTACTAACTTTGATTATTACATATTAGTTACTCATATAAATTGCGTGTTATCACTCGTAAATACTTATCAAGCAAGAAGATTCTTATGATTTGAGAATTTCCAAATTTCATGCTATTGTTTTGCCAACTCTTTTAACCTAGTCCTGGGATACTGTTTTGGGCTGTCTTTTTTTTTAAAAATCAGGAAGTCTACTCGAAAAAAAAAGGAAGGGGTGTAAAAAAGATTTGGTTGTTGTCTATCATCTAACTTATACTGAGGGTGAAAATAAGTCTTTTTAACTTAAATAGACTAGGTCTTAATTATAAAATACTAATTTGAGTCTGATTTATTGGATTGATTTAGATTTAAAATAAAGCTTGATCTGTATTATTTTATAAAATAAAAAAATTAATTTAATCTAAAAATTTATTTAAAAATTTATAAATATTAAAATCTTTAAATAAGTATCAAAAGGTCTATCAAATATAACACAGACTACTCTTATACAAACTGGCCTGTAAGCTTTCAAATCAGACTTTAAAATTTTAGATTTAATCTATTTATTTAAATAAATCTTTTAAAAATTTATATCTAATTTATTTAAATAAATAGATCAGATCAGCTCAGACCAATGGTAGACTAGATGGTAGGCTCCTGGTCTATTTCCATTCCTAAATTTATACACATTAAATTTATTTTTTAAAAAATAATTTAAAAAAAAAAAAAAAAAAAAAAAAGAAAGAAAGGAGAAGGGTTTGTTTTCCATCCTGGTTCCAAAGTCTAAACCGCTGCATACACAAGCCGAAATATGATAGTCAAAATAAAAATTAATTTATTATATATATATATATTAAAATGAAAACTGACGCCTTCATTCACCATATATTTTTTTTTTTTTTCAAGTCTCTGTTTGACGTGTTCATTTTCTTGGTGGCCTCTTTGATGCGGAGGCGAGGCGGCGGCAGATGATGGACTTGAGTTGGCTGAGCTGGTCGCGGTGGTCGCTGGCAGAGTCATAGAAGCAAGCGTCGGCAGTGGGAGAGCTCGACGATGGCGTCAATGGTAGCATATTAACTATACGGCGGGCGAACGGTGGTCATGTAACTTCGAACCCAGCGAAACTGCGGTGCTTATCACAAATAGTTGAGAATTTGATTCAAGCTTGATAAAATGCGTGTAACGAATCAAGGCCACAACTTTCTCAGGAACCATTCACTGGAATATATATTCCAAGAGACCATATTTCTCTCTAGCATTCATATCAAACAAAGACTGCCCTGACTCCACATTTCCACACTTGCAGTACATGAGAAGCTGAGTATTCTCAGCATAATCATCCATGGTGATTCCCAGCTTGACTAAAAGTGCAGGAATCATCTGCCCGTCATGGATAGCATCTTCTCCTATCTGAGCACATGCCTGCAGGCAGAGGACCCGCGGGCGCATGGGAGGGGGATGGGGAGGGACCGAGCCACGGGTGGTGGGCGGGTGTGGGGGTTGCGGAGGATCCTCGGTCGGGTACGCGGGGCCGGGGGGTGGGGTTGGCCAGAGAGGAGCTACGGGTGGCCGGGGGGGGGGATGTCGCGGAGAAACTGCCGACGGAGGATTCGTGGGTGGGGTTGGCCGGAGAGGGGAGATCCATGGCGGCGGCGGCCTGGACATCGCGAGGGGAGAGGACGTCGAGAGGGGTGAAGGGAGGCGATCGTGCTGCTTCCGGCATGAGAGGGATGGCTCCGGTCTCCGTCCCTTCCCTCCGGGATGTCAAAGTTCTTGATGGGATCGAGATTCGATCACCTGTCATGTAAGTACATCCACCGGGATGATTGCATCTTGACATGCTCTCCCCTCGGATCTCATGCCACCGCGATTTGCCCTCTGATGTTCTCAAAAAGGGCAATGATGATATTATCAGGCTCCCAATTTTCCAGGCTTCCAGGTTGTAGATTTGCGATTGGAAGGTTCATGGGTGGAAGGTAGCCGGGAAGAGTCCAATTTCAAATATCTATTTAATTTTTTAATAATAAAATATTAAAATTTTAAAATTTTTATATAAATAATGATGAAAAATAATAGGAAATCACCTGAAAGAGAAACTGGATTAGAGGAACACCAAATTTAGAAAAAAAAAATCAGTTTATAACCCACAAAATTTATGGATATAATTGTTTTCTTAATTATTCTTGAAATACATATAGAATAAATATATTGAAATAAGTAAATAAAATAGAATAATTTGTAAGGAGAAGATTTAAATTTCATGCATGCTATAAGCTAGTATATTTGAAAATTGAACCCCACATCTTGCCAAGAGTTCGGACAAGCTTTGTTGGTGATAAATGATCTGATTTGATTGCTATTATGTCCATTTAAAGAGAAATTATACTAGCCCCTCAAAAAAAAAAAAAAAAAATATTTTTTTAACTTACATGATCTATAAAAAAAAAAATTTGAAACAGATTTGTTGGTGCAGAATCTGATGGACGCCGGATCGAACTGGAGTCGAGGAAGAAGAGATCACCATTGATCATCCGGAGTTGGTGGTGGTGGCTCCGGCAGAACCCTCCGACGATCAAGTCAACTCTTCTGGCCAATAGGAATGGAGTGCTCAGGAAAGAACTCAGCAGAATTTTTGGGAAGGAGAAAAGAACTTAGAGAAAACGAATATGGAGAATCCTTTTTATAGATGGAGTCCGAAGTAGACTGATAGTAATAGCCGTAGCCATCTGATAGTTGGCTGCTCGGGATCGTGTGGGATTTATTATGGAAAGGGATGCCGTTTGCAGCAGACTAATAATGACAGTCGTAACCATCTGGTAGCTGGCCACTCAGGACCGTGTGGGACTTATTACGGAGAGGGGCGCCGCCTGCAATAGACTGATAGTGACAGCCGTAGCCGTTCGATATTAAGCTGCTCGGGGCCACATGGAGGGATGAAGAGCTTTGATGTATGTCAATTTCAAAGAAGTTCGAACTCCTAAAGAAAATATGGTTAGAGGGGATCATCCGGGAGGAATGCTACTTAAAATCTGAAAGTAATCCGCTGAAGGAATCCGGATAAAGTTCGACTGATGGAGAAGTTCAGAAGGAGTCTGACTGGTGAAGAAGTCCAGAAGAAGTCCGACTAGTAGAGAAGCTTGAGTGATGGAGAAGTTCAGAAGGAGTCCGACTGGTGGAAAAGTTCGACTGAAGAAAAAGTTCGGAAGAAGTTTGGCTTCTAGAGGAATCAATTCGATTGAAGGAGAGGTCCGAAAGGAGTTCGCCCCTGGAGGAATCCAAATGAAGGAGAGGTCCGAAAGAAGTTTGGCTACTGAAGGAATCCATCTGAAGGAGAGGTCCGAAAGGAGTCGGGCTCCTGAAGGAATTCGATTGAAAAAGAAGTTCGAAAGGAGTTGGGCTCCTGGAGGAATTTGATAAGGAAGAAGTTCGAAGAAAGTTCGGCTCCTGGAGGAATCCAACTGAGGAAGAAGTCCAGAGGAAGTTTGGCTCCTGGAGGAATCCGACTGAAAGAGAAATTCAAAAGGAGTTCGACTCCTAGAGAAATTCGATTGAAGAAGAAGTCCGAAAGGAGTTCCGCTTTTGGAGGAATCCGACTGAAGAAGATGTCTAGAAGGAGTTCGGCTCCTAGAGGAATCCAATTGAAGGAGAAGTTCGAAAGAAGTTCGACTCCTTGAGGAATCCAACTGAAGGAGAAGTCCGGAGGGAGTTTGGCTCCTGAAGAAATTTGACTGAAGGAGAAATTCGAAAGAAGTTCGACCGTTAGAGGATTCGACTGCTGAAGAAGTTCGGTTCGGATTCGATCGCTGAAGGAGTTCGGCTAAGATTCGGTCGCTGGAAGAGTTCGGCTGGGATCCGACCGTTGGAGGAGATTTTTCGATCGAAGCTCTTCCGTGATTACCAATTGCATTAGGCTAAGCATCAGACTGGACTTCAGCGGGAGCAGAGTTTAACCTCAACAATAGTCCTCCCACTCTCGAGTTCGAAATTCAAAGAAAGGGAGTACAAAAAAGACGACTGTCGAAATTCTTTTTCAGACTTTGCACCCATTCAGATTGAAGCTTGGAAGAGATCTTATCTCCTGTCCCGGGTTTTCATGCTTGTTGCTTGTTACGGACGTCGAGCTTATTGTAGACGTCGGACTATGACCTCTCTTATAAATTAGGATAAGATTCCGTCTTTGCATTTGACGTAGTCAAGTTGTCGTGGAAAAACTCATTTAAGGATTCTCCACCGAGCTTCTTCCTTCTCTACGTCTTTAGTCTACGAGGTTCCAACTTTTGCTCATATTAGGACGAGATTCTTCTTCTATTCCTGACAGGCTGTAAAGATACATTAGGATCGTTGTCGGAGCCTCTCCTCTCACCTCATCTAAAATGAACGAGATCTTCGACTTTGCTCACATTAGGATGAGGTTTTCCTCCTGTTCCTAACGATTTATAGGAGCGCATAAGGACCGTTGTCAGGACCTCTCCCCTCACATCGTCTAAAATGAATGAGGCCTTCGGCTTTGCTCTCATTAGGATGAGATTCTTCTTTTGTTCCTAACGGACTGTAGGGACGCATAAGGACCATTGTCAAGACCTCTCCCCTGATCTCATCTAAAATGAATGAAGACTTCGACTTTGCTCACGTTAGGATGAGATTCTCCTTTTGTTCCTAATGGGCTATAGGGGCGCATAAAAGTCGTTGTCAGGGCCTCTCTCCTCATCTTGTCTAAAATGAACGAGGTCTTAGATTTTGCTCACGTTAGGACGAGGTTCTTCTTCTATTCCTAACGGACTGTAGGCGCACATAAGGACCGTTATCATGGCCTCTCCCCTCATCTCGTCTAAAATGAACGAGGCCTTCGACTTTGCTCACGTTAGGATGAGGTTCTCCTCCTATTTCTAACGGACTGTAGGGATACATAAGGACCATTGTCAGGGCCTCTCCCCTCGTCTCATCTAAAATAAACGAGGCCTTCGACTTTGCTCACGTTAGGATGAGGTTCTCCTTCTGTTCCTAACGGACTGTAGAGGCACATAAGGGCCATTGTCAGGGCCTCTCCCCTCATCTTGTCTAAAATGAATGAGGCCTTCGACTTTAATCATGTTAGGACGAGATTCTCCTCCTGTTCCTAACGAGCTGTAGGGGCGCATAAGGGTCGTTGTCAGGGCCTCTCCCCTCATCTCGTTTAAAATGAACGAGATCTTCGACTTTACTCATGTTAGGATGAGGTTCTTCTCCTGTTCCTAATGGGCTGTAGGAGCGTATAAAGATCGTTGTCAAGGTCTCTCCTCTTATCTCGTCTAAAATGAATGAGGCCTTCAACTTGCTCATGTTAGGACGAGGTTCTCCTCCTATTCCTAACATAGCCATTATTGATTACTTCTTTCCTGTCATCACATAGTTTTTGCACTAAAAAATCATAATATTAAAATGGAGGAGTTTTATGGGAGAAAAATTACTGATAGCACATTCTCAGATTTTCTGAATTCAAAGGTCGTGGGAGCGTTGTTCCTTCGAGCTCCTTTAGGCGATAAACATCATGTCGGACGATCTCTTCTATTTCATATGGGTTTTTTCAATTTGAAGCAAGCTTTTTCTGGCTCTGAAGCCGAAAGATGGCAGCTCGTCGAAGCATTAAGTCCCCCAAAAATTATGTTAATGATATCGAGAGGCAGCCAATCTCCTTATTGTTCCTCCCTTCTTGGTGGTTCTGGCTGCGATAGTGCCCTCGACTGATCTTCACTTGCTTTAGGCCGACGTTTGAGGATTCGACCCAGCCAGCCTCTCCTGATGAGCTCCTCGATCTCATATTGGAGCTGAATGCATTCTTTAGTATCGTAGCCATGATCATGATGATATAAACAGTACTTGCTTTGATTGTGCTTGTTTGGAGGAGATCGTAATTCTTCTTTTGGGGGGAGAACTTCTTCGCGTCCTTCTGTCGGGGCTTCTTTGATGATGAGCTCGAGGTTGAGTTCAGACTCGCTTGTGCTCAGAGAAAGTCCGTGAATGCGATCGAACTTCATTCGGTCCTCTACCAATGGTGGGTCTATTAGACTCGCCCATCCGCCGCTCTCCTACGGCTTCCTCATCCTTCAATCTGAAGGCTTCTTCCACTCGGATGTATCCCTCAGCCCGAGCTAGCAGATCGACAAAGTTTCTGAGGTACTTCTTCTCCAGAGAGAATAGCAAATCGTTCTTCTGAAGGCCATCCTTAAGTGTGGCAATTGCAACAGACTGGTCCAGGTTCCAGACCTTCAATGCAGCAGCATTAAATCGGATGACGTAAGCTCGGATAGATTCTTCCTCCTTGATATTCATCAGAAAATCCAAACCTTGGCGCGGACGTCGACTGCTGATGAAGTAAGCCACAAACTGATGGCTCATTTGGTCAAAAAAGAAGATCATACCCGACTTCAATATCGAGTACCAATTTCTTATTGCTCTCTTTAAGGTAGACAGAAAAGCTCAGCATAAGATAGCATCTGATGTGCCATGGAGCAATATCATAGTTCGGAAGGTCTTCAGATGATCGATCGGATCAAAGGTTCCATCGTAGCTTTCAAATAGGGAAAGCTTGAAGTTCAACGAAATAGGCTCTTGCATAATTTGGAGAGAGAAAGGGAAGATTGGTGCGGACGTCATCATGGCGAGCCGAGGTGACATGGCGGAGTTCCTCGATCCGTCGATCCATCTTCCATGGTTTCTGATCGAGGACGTCATCTCGATCGCAGATCTTAGAAGGCTTCCAACTGTAGATGGAGAAGATCTCTTTCGAAGAAGAATCATGATCCGAATAAGAATTCTCTGCTCTCTATTTCTCCTTCCCAGGGGCGATGAGTATGCTAGCCCAAGTGCTCCTCCTTGGGATCGATTTCTGACATTTCAATGATGGATTTTCTAGCAAAACCACCATCGAGGGCTGCCGCATGGCCTACACCATCTTGGTGAGGCCTTGAACCCATTGCATTAATAGGTTAAACTGCTTCGGATCTACTATGGCCACCGATGGAGGAGGAGATTGAAGCATCGACGCTGGAGCAGGAACGGATGGATCTGGCTCAAATCTAGTGATAGAAGCGGTAGATCTCCGGGTAGTCGCTTTGTTTGAAGGCATTTCTTGGGATTGAGGAAGGGGATGGAGATGGACCTTGGAGAAAAAGATCCACAGGATCGACTGAGCACTCCTTTAAGAACAAGGGTACCTCAGGAATAGAGGGCTCTTACTCTAGCATCAATCTTATTGGTGCAGAATTTGATCGACGTCGGATCGAGTAGGAGTCGAGGAAGAAGAGATCGCCGTCGGTGATCTGCAAAAAAAATACGGCTAGAGGAAAAGATCTTTGATGTATATCAAGAGGAGTTCGAACTCCTAAAGGGAATACGGCTAGAGGGGATCATCCGGAAGGAATGCTACTTGAAATCTAAAAGTAATCTGCTAGAGGAATCCGGATGGAGTTTGACTGATGGAGAAGTTCAGAAGGAGTCTGACTGGTGGAGAAGTTCGACTGAAGGAGGAGTTCGGCTCCTGGAGGAATTCGATTGAAGGAGAAGTTCGAAAGGAGTTCGACTCCTAGAGGAATCCGACTGAAGAAGAGGTTCGGAAGAAATTCGACTCCTAGAGGAATCCATCTGAAGGAGAGGTCCGAAAGGAGTCCGACTCCTGGAGGAATCTATATGAAAGAGAAGTCCAGAAGGAGTCCGGCTCCTGAAAGAATCCGATCGAGGGAGAAATTCGGAAGGAGTTGGGCTCCTGGAGGAATCCGACTGAGGGAGAAGTCCGGAGGAAGTTTGGCTCCCGGAGGAATCCGATTGAAGAAGAAGTCCGGAGGGAGTTCGGCTCTTGGAGAAATTCGATTGAAGGAGAAGTCCGAAAGGAGTTCGGCTCCTGGAGGAATCCAATTGAATGAGAAGTCCGGAAAGAGTTTGGCTCCTTGAGGAATTCGACTGAAGGAGAAGTCCGGAGGAAGTTTGGGTCCTGGAGGAATTTGATTGAAGAAAAAATCCAGAAGGAATTCGACTAAGGTTTGGCCGCTGAAAGAGTTCGGCTGGGATCTAACCGCTCGAGGAGAATTTTCGATTAAAGCTCTTCCGTGATTACCAATTGCATTAGGCTAAACATCAGATTGAACTTCGATAGGAGCGAAATTTATCCCTAATAAGACTAAAAGCCATCCATGTTTTCTGTTCATATGTATCATGTGCAAATATTAGACTTATATTATGGAACCTAAAATAGATTTTACATTTAGCCAAAGTTAACGTACATTGAAAAAATTTTCTTCATTATACGTTGCAGGAAGCGAAGTCTTCTAGCCTTTTGGTATTAAACCCCCCTTATCAATTTTCTTTTATTAAACCCCTCATCATTTTTCTTTTTCAGAATTATTTTGAACCTATATCGATGGTACGTAAAGAAACTGGCATCTTCCAATAATTTAAAAATCATTTGTACCAATCAATATGGATGCATGATACATTCGTAGGCATCGAGCTTGATAGTTACCGTTACGTATCAATACAATTATTTCTACATCCCGACACCCGATCGCACAATACAGGTCGTACAATCCCATCAACCAGGCTCTGTAGCTCTTGGAGGGCGCTCAAGCAACTCAAATAGTTCCATGACCATAAAGTTGGGCCCATCATGTCATCAAAGAGTAACAATTTACTTGCAGCATTTCTGAAATCCAAAAACACCAATGGACTCAAAACACTAACCTTCTCAAACACAAGATATGGTGAGACATTGAATCCTAACAATAAAAGGTGAAAATGTTCTTAATGTCAGGATGATGATGGTAAGATTGGTCATGTTTGGCGTACCATATGCACAAAATTTTGATTCCCCCATGAGGCATTACCCATCGCCATAGAAGGCAAGTCTGCTCAGCTTCATAACTTTTCTTTCTTTTCACGATACGGGAATTGTTTCATAAAATGTTTACAAAATGCTCAAAATTTATCCTGATCCCATAGGATGCAGATGGATCCATAATCTGAGAACCCAAGCCAACCCTTAAGTTTAGCCTTAGTAGCTTGTGATTGCATGTTTATACCTACAATTTATTGCAAATGAAATCAATAATGTTTAGGCACTTGCCATTGATGCAAGATGGTTGTAAGAGTATTGAGAAGGCTTTGAGTTGGCGCGACAAGAAGTTAGCATAGCATTAAGGTGGAAAAAAAACTTCTGCAGTTCACTGTCATCCCTTTCAATGCCCTTTTATACATACAAGTCAAGCAAATGACTAATTCTTCTCGAAGTTGACTTTAACTCCAAAGGAACCTGTACGTACTTATATTTCTTCACAAATTCCATTCATCAGATATTAACTGCAAAGAAATTGATAACCAGCAACGATCATCCCATTTTCCCCCTCCTATAGTTGATGCTGAAAACCAAGTTTAAGCGTTCTCACCAGATGAGGACATACCCGAAAGAACAAGGCTTCCATGCTCCTAACTGATCTCCTCCCATCCTCGCGTTCCAGTTTCAGAAGCAACATTCATCATTCCAATAGCACATAATGGTAAGCAAAAACTGTGGCTCCCTTTCTATTGAACACCTCTATATTCTGGGCCGAAAATAGCTAAAAATGGCTAACCATACAAAGCCGAGTGCAGTGTACAGCATGGCCCAGATTGAGGAAACAAAAAATAAAGGAGAACGCATGGGACAGATGCTGAACAGAGTTAAATGCTCAGTAGAGAGTAATTCACTGAATCAGTGGTTTTCTCAATGTCCTATCAACCTGCATAGGAGAAAGAACAGTTAGATATACATAATGAACTGGCGGCAATAATATCACTACACCATGCATTTAAAAGTTAGAGGCCTAATTTTCCACCGTCACCTGGCATGGATTAATTTCTTACCTCTAATTTTCCATGTATGTTCCTTAGATTAAAAATAAAAACAAGATCCCTCAACATTGGAATTTATAGACTGTATTAAACAAAATGAAGTCATAGCTGTGTTGCTGTAATGGTTTTGGAAAGAATGGAAACAATGCCAAACTAAAAATAATTTAATATGTAGCATTCATGCATGTTCAGTATTTTTGCTAACCTAGTTCGAAAAACAGAAGATTCAAAGTTAGTTGATTCAACAAGTCCATACTTCACAAAGTAAAATACAGGAAATGAAAAGTTTGCAGTTTATGCTGTTTTCTGGGGGTTCAAACTGTACAGCATAAAAAATATTCAAAAATTAATTTCATTCTAATGTGATCAAGTTGATCCAGGAGTGGACACTCAAAAAGTAGGTCAGAGGAAGATGAGAAAACCATATGAAACGAAATTTATGGTAATCATGTTTCCTGGCCCTGCTGCCCTTTCAAAGGTATACCTAGAAATGCATACTTTCCATTTGATGTATCTAACCACTGTTGAGAAGTTCTTCAGGCTCCATTGCTCTCCATCTGGAGCATTTTCTGCATCAATGTTCATCCTCCATTAGATCATCCCTCAATATGAAAATTTTAATCATAATCAAAATTCCAATCAAATACTCTCAAATTGACAATCCCTTCCATGGCCAGATCTCTGATGAAAAACTATGAAGGGAATCCATTGTGGTCACACCTCAACCAGTATATCCCTGATGATGGAATGCTCAAATGGAAGTGTGTCCCCCCACCCCCCCTCCTGCCTCATCCATCCCATCCACTGGCTTTACCTCTTTCAGCACAAACTTGAGTAGTAATCAATAATCTCACAAACCATGACAATACAGATTACAGAGTGCTGACTATTGCCCGAAAAATGGAGACCAGCTTGTTATATGCTGTTATATCAGGGGAGAAAAGGGGCAAACTCGTTACAGATAAAATGGTTGTCCTGATAGTCTTACACAGGCATATGATCGATCAAGGTGCAATAATAAAATACTCAAATTCTTAAATCCCTAATCTAATTAATCAAAGTCAAATTACTTGCTACTGCACTTTATCATATAATCTTTTTGAAACACTAGTATGTAGATTTTAGCTAAAAATATAAATCAACTTTGTTCATTAAATTATTCAGTTATATCTTTGATAAACTTAATATACCATAGATTGAAGAAAGAATCTTACCTCAGTTTGATGAACATGTCTGCTTCTAAAGACACTTTGCCAGGAGCTTGTTTTTCAATGCAATAAGTTGCATGGAAGACCAGTTGTTATCTAGGCAGTATACAATTATAGCATTTTGACTCGCCATCATAACCAATAAACCATGTCATATATAATTAGTACTACATTTCTATATCCTTCGTTAATATTCAATTGCATGGATCAAAAAGTTAGCCAAAGCAAACCTTTCACATTTGTCTTCAAACTACCCTCGAAATCCATCAAGTGGTTGCATCTAGGTCTCAATTCTTCTAATAATGTAAACACTGATTTTCCTCTAATGTACTATGATGCATGAATTTTCACATCACTCAGCCTCAATACCATCCCAATGTTAGTCCGTTTGCAACTTCCTAATACTCTGATCTATATTTACTGTCAGTCATCTTGCATTTTTTAATGACTTTCCATGTGTGACCAACATGCTTTGATTACAACGCCACAGAAAAAATTTCAGTTTTCCTCACTCTTAATCTAAATATAACAAAGATGTCTTCATCATTTTCCTATTCTTCTATCCACCCTGGGATTTGCCATATGATGCTTTTTTCTTGTTTGGAGGTATTTGCTAAACTGATATGTTTCCAAGTACTTTGGGTTTTTTGCTCCTTATTGATCAGGATGCTTTAATTTCACGTAGAAGGGCCCACATTTACTCTTTCATTTTACTTTATGTAAATAGCACCTTTGCCCCCTCAAAGCAACTTCCTTGTTATACTGATTGTATGGGACCTCAATTAGAATCATGTCTATATTAAAATCTTGGTAGCAAGAAACTTATATCAAGGGTAGAGTACTCACTTCAGAAACTTCCCAAAAACTCAAACTCAACCTGCTTCCCAAGCACTTTCTTACTTGAAGTGTTTTTAGGATATCTGCATCCCACATACACACCTCTACCCTCTCATGATTCTGGTGCTAAGATTTAAAAATCTTAATTTAAGAAGGTACAATCTGATCCACCTAATTTTATATGATTGCACATGGCACAAATGCCTATCTATAATTAATTAATATAACTTTAAGATACATGACATGCAAGAACTCAGGCAATATGGCATCACATTACAAGAATTCCTCCAAACATATATGTATACGTATATATTATACATAGATACATATATATACCTAGCTCTTCAAGGAACATGAAAGTAGATGAATAATTGTTCGCTTCTAGAAGAACTTGAAGAATTTATTGGCGATGCTACAAGATCAATTCATTCTTTTTTCTTTGACAGATCATTAAAACTTCATTCAAATCTGACTGAGAGGTCCATTAGAGATCAGAAGTTTTTGAAAAAAAAAAAAGATGTTTCCTCTGTCCCCTCTAGGAAATCGGAAAATAAAGATTATTTGCAGTGCTAGTGTAGATTCTCCAAGATGCATAGAATATCATATGTGATTACTCCTGCCATGCTTGCAGTTATTAAGAAATCATTTTTCCAGCAGAGTTAGGGGAAGTTGGATATCTGAGAGGTAAGTAGGGTTTGGGAACCATCAACTTGTAGTAACCAGCATGACAAGCCCCTAAACTCCGCAGAGTATTTCAAAGAACCAAACGCCTAAAAAGGCATACATGCTCCGCACATGTGTAAGACTGGTTCCATGCATTGCAAGGCTTAATATGATCAGCTCATGCAATCTTCTGGTTCAGAAGACACACATGAACAAGTGGAGAAAAATCAAATTAGCCATCTAGCAATGAACATGTTTGTATGAGCAATTCCTTCTATTGAAGCTTGATTTTGTATCTTATCCAAATAGTAATAGACTAGCTACAATTACCAGAAACAGAGATAGTCTTCCAGAAAAATTATAGTTAATACCGATCTTATTCTAACAATGGCAGGCAAGTAAAACCCAAAAGATGAGAGTTGGATAAGTTTAATCGCTTTACTGAGCAGATGGATTAAAAGAATAAATCAAGAAAGAAACACAAAAAATAAAAACTCCAAGATAACCAACTTACATCAATGACCTGGTAGGACCTGCTATGGCCTAATTGAAGTTGTGAAGTTTCAGCGACTGATGCCAAGCCACTATTACGACCAATAATTTGATTATCACCCTGCAAACAGATACAATATGGTAACTTCACCTTCTCTAATTGGGCCACATGTTTTAGAAAACAGGGCATATGCTACGGGCAAGCATCATTGATTGTTAGTTTTCTTTTCATTCTTCATCATCTTCTAATTGTTCTTTCATCTTTAATTTTCCTTTGGAAGAAAGTGGAAAACAATGATACCTCATGGACACAGCCCTTATCTTGAGCAGCTTGAAAAAGAGAAGAGTAGTAAGCTGGATCATATATAGAGCCACCCATGATGTCATCAACGTTGGAGCTCTCTGTGGTTATTTCTTGAGTTGGAGGACTCAAAAAACTATTCCTCACATCAAAATCTGCTTCACGAGAGGTTGTACTATTGACACATGACACTCCCAGTCTGTATATCTGAATCCACAGAAATGAGGACAATAACCTTACAGTAAAGCCCACAATTTGCATTGACAAGGCAAGTCTGATTGAGAAGACAAATAATTGCCCATATTTCTCAGGATCATACTCCCTGCATAGAAATATAGGCATCAAGCAACCAATTAGCTTTCCACGTAAGCAGTTGATAAAGAAAATAAAAATACCATGCCACAAGAGCAGAAATGCATGATAGGATGATACATTCTCTTCTTCTTAGATGAAAAATATTAAACTGTATGACAGGATGACAACAATGCAGAACCAACATGTTCACATCAAGTTTTTAAGGGACGTGCATTGCTCTGACACTTAGATATCACTTCCAGCCCATCCAATCTGCATTGGCACACATAAATGCATGCTGCACATCTATCAGGTTAAACTAACATCAACGAATCTTAAATATTATATCACAATTTGTACTATTAATCATTATTGCAGCAAAGTGGATAACAAATATTATACAACCATATCAATCAACTAGTGACAGAAAGTGTTATCACATGGATCCCTCTCCACCATAGGGGAGGTCCCGGGTCCAAGTCCAGTATATTATCGCAGCAAAGTAGATAACAAATATTATAAATCCATATCAATCAACTAGTGACAGAAAGTGTTATAACACTGATCCCTCTCCACACAGGGGAGGTCCTGGGTCCAAATCCAGTATATAACACTACAATACTCATCTAGTTCTCTTGTCTGTACCCAATATAGGCCAACTAGATCCTCTAAAAGAATCATAGATTCTCTGAGATATCCAAATTGTGCGATGTATCTACAACAAGATTGACTCATAAAGTCTTGAGTAACATACCAAATAGTATGGGAGAAGAGTATGAACCATGCAATATCAAGCATAACCGAACAGAAAAGAAGTACAGCATAAGTCCGGCCAAGGCTCTGGCTACTGCTCTCGATCGCAACAAGTGCAAAGAGCGCAACCACGAGATTGATCAGCAACACACCATTAAACAATGCACCAAGGGATCCAATCAAAGCACAACCAATCTGAAAGTTTATAAACACAAAAAATCAATACAAGTGCAACAAATCTCAATGCAATTGAACAAATTCAACTTCACCGCACCAAAAGAAAGTAATCGCCCAATCAGAAATTAAATTGGCAGTCTACTAACTGCATACAGGCAAAGATTTCGGAACAACCTAAGTTTCTGCATTGAATTAATAAACAAAAAGAAAAATTAAACCCTAAACACGCATTAAAAATCAAAACATTATGAATCACAGGGAACAAAAATCAATTCGATACTTTTATCGATAGAAGTAAAACTTTAATTTTTTTTTTTAAAAAAAAACCCATCTTTTATGCGAAATAAACCTCATGTCCGAAAATGGTTCCAACCTTGACCAAAAAAACATGCAATCGAACGCAGAATTCGGCGACGAAAAGAGCAAAAAAAAAAAAAAAAAGTCCAAGACAATTGGAAAGGGAGGGGAACGAGCTATAGATTGAGAAAACCCTAGAAATTCCGAGATCTAGGGAACACCGGATCCTCTCACTTGGATGTAGATGAGAACGACAGCCACCGCCTGGATCCTATCGTAATCCCGAAGCCATGACCGAATCCGCAAGCATGGTGACGAAGGGGAGCAGGGCATTATCAGCGATCCCAATCGGCGCCAGAACCGACGGAATGGGGAGGGCGAGGTGGAGTGATGGGAGGAGGAGGAGGACTCGCGGTCCTCTACATTGGAGGAAGGTTTGTTGGCGCACAGCAAGAGATGCCTGTTTAGGAGGGAGAGGAACAGCATTTCCCTTCGCCACTCTCAATTTTTCCTTCCCTTCCCGGTGTCTTTCCTTCATTAATTATGACATATTATTTACAGGTCAGATAATCATGGTTAGTCTAATTTTTTCTTGATTAACTGGTGGTTAGTGGTTACCCATTGAGGGGGAGTTGGTCTGAGTTGGCAGTGGGGCCCCTTTCGGGTGGGACCATGCAGCCTCCGTGTCAGAATGGCACAGGTTGCCTTTGCGTTTTATGCAGAGCAGCAGCAGGGGAGTCATTTTGATGGTTTCACGTAGCATTATATTATAAATCATGCATCAAGATTCGTCAGATGCATGGTTGCGTGGGTGTCTCGCATATCAAAGCTCGACAAGTAATTTGTGCAGCGGCATCAAAGTGGCTTATGTTAATACTAGTAGAATATTTTAGGTGGAGAGGTGGACTGGTAGGTATGCGTATAATTTGACTTGATGACGTGGATTTCATCTTGCAAGAAGGCTCCACCAAGATATGACATGCTGCAACTACCAGTCAAGTGAAGCATGACTGTGCAACTATTCAAATGTCTTTTCAGTAAATTGTGAATACCAAATTTTTATAAGTTCGCTTGTGGCGCATAGATAGAATTATGCCTTGTTGATCCTCACACCCCCTTTACATGCAATTCACCCGTCTAAAACCTTCTTTGTCCATATTAATCAAAAAGCCTCTCATCTGAGGCTAAGCGACCTAAATGGACAATGCAAAAGCCACCTACAATTCTAACTGCAAGTCAAACATACTTGCTGGATCCATAACCATGAGATTAGGTAGATGGGAGTTGACTTATATCGAGTAGCAACATTTGTCAATTAATTAGTGACATCAAATTTTAATCATCACTGTGGTTGGATTGTATTTTGCAATCTTGTTGAGCTCAAAGACCTGAGGACATAACTTTTGCACGGTGAATATGCTTTGGAGTGTACTCCAACATAAGTGGGAAAAGCACTTCAATCGTCTGCAGTGTGATACTTTATTATTTTTGTCATTAATTGATACGGGTGCATGCCTAAAGTACATCCTAAGAACTCTTTTGATTTGCAGGATAATGTTTTTTTTTTTTTTTTTTTTGGCATAGAATGTTATTCTTAGAAATTGAATCTTGAAAATATGATGCTTAGAAAAATAATTTAGATTTTCACATATTTAGTTGACTATTAAAAATTAGCTTGTATTTGATCGACTATTTATTTTTTTTTGAGAAAACTATATAAATTACTTATTATATTTTTAATATAAAAAAATCTTATCATATCCCTACACATTATCATTGTTTGCAACCAAAAAATTATGATAATTAATGATATTTTTTTGTTGTAAATCATGGTAGAGGAGGATCCAAGGTGTTGTAATAGAGAGAATATTCATTTTAACTATAAATCTTTTAATGACTTAAAAAGATATTTTAAGAAAAAATTCTAATTTTTATTTAATAAAAAAAATTAAAAATATAAAAATTATATTCTCCATAAAAATATCTTTTTTCAATTTTTCTTATTTAAAAATTTTAATCAAATAAAAAATATATATATTTTTTATTGATTACACTTTTCTTCTTTCATTTTCTATGAACCAAATGAGTCCTAATTTTTTAATTTATATATATATATATGAAAAACTCAACTAAGTTTTGATCCTAATCTAATTAATGACAGTTGCATAATTTTTTTTTTATTATACTCTATTTAGAATAATATATTTTTTTTAAAATTAATGATATCAAGTCATGTTTTACTCTTTTATAGTTTGATAAAAAAATTATAATTAAATGCTCAAGACCATGTGGATCTAATGATCTATGCTAAACCGAACCCACAAATGCTTCCTAGCCTGGAGGCTCGCAATTGCTGAGTGCTGACCCAACTTGCTCGGTAGGGCAAGGAGTCTTGTGACTGATAAGGCCCTCCGCTTAGCTTCCTAAATGAGACAGGGACCGCTCCTTTATTATTTTTCTGTTCGTACCAAAATCCCGGAACTTTGCTCTTCCGCAGGGCCTGGTTTCAGCCGCCATCAAGAACATCCCAGCGATGACGGCGAACGCATCCGCTCCTTGCCCTCCGCCGCCGTCGCCGTCGCCGTCGCCGTTGGCGGGGGCCACTTCAGAAGGAATCCACGACCTACGGACTGCCCAGTCGTCGTCGGAGGCGAACCCCTTCGGCTCTGGCACCAACGGCTCCGCTTTCCGATTCGCTCCATTTCCACAGGAGAATTCCTCTTGGTCCCTCCAAAGATTGCAGGTTTAAGGACCCAAGTCCACCCTCAAAATTCATTATTTTTGTACTATTGATTTGAAATTTGTTCTAGCTGCTATACTTGTGTTTGATTTCGGTTTTGGTCTATTCATTCTTTGATTATTTGAGATATCTGGGCACCCTTTTTTAAAGTTTTTCTTGATTGGCAAAGAAAGGATGAAAGCAGATTGAGTTGTGTAGCCATGTAGAGATGTGGAAAGAAGTGGTGTCATCTATTGGTTGGGGAAAAATGTCTGGAGTTTTATACATTGCAATAGAAGTTTTATGGAGAAAAGAAGACACTTTCTTTAAATCAGAAGAAGTTGTAATGTGTGGCTTTGATACCGTTTGATTGTTTACTCAGCCACTTGTCATCGCTTCTGGATTTTGTCGATGAAAAACAATAAAAGATAAAGTATAATTAGGTGTTGTAAAGTGAATTTATTTCTTGGAGAAAAGGAAAATGGAGGCCGATACTTTAATAAAATTGATATGTACATGGCAGATGCGAGAGAATAATATTTTCTTGTCAGATTAGAACTAAGCCCTAATATGTCTAAGAAACATAGAACTAGTGGGTTAGACTTTACTCTTTAAAATTTCAACTTATTTTTGGTTCTGTTATTTTTCTAAAAAAAAATATTGGCTCTGTTTTACTTATAGCACTGGCCTAGTTGATAATTAAGTCTTCATTCGTGCTTACCTAGTTTACAAGACTTATCATCTGTTTTGACAAAAAAAAACAATGTGACTTGATCTTTTATATGTAGATTAAGTGTAAAGACTTGTACATCCATGAATTTACTCCTTGAGTACAGTACAACACAAATTGCACCATGAAATTTATAATTTTATATATAGGACTTGTTTGATTTGTAGGAGAGGGGGGGATGTGGTCTATAGGAAAATGGAGAAGTGCCTTATATTTGGTTGGAGTTTTCAAAGGAGAGAGATGTGAAAGTAGCTTTCACATGGGAATAAGATTCTCACATTTCATGGGAAAGAAAAATCCATGTGAGACATGGGAAAGTCACTTTCCCACCTGAGGGGAATTGGGGTAATTTTTTTTCTAAAAGTGTCCTTGAGCTTTTAAATAGAGTGGGTAAGATTTTTTCCTTTTTAAGGGCATCATAGGTGTTTTAGACAACTTTCCTAGGAAAGTAGATCCTCAACCAAATATAAGCCATTCTAGAATGCATCATTTTCCCATGGTCAACCACATGCAAAAAATCACTTTTTCAGGCATCATATACTCAAGCATCAGCTTCCCAGGATAAACATTCTAGTGAAGAAAAATTCTTTCCGTGAACCAAATGAGTCTGTAATTTAACTATGCTAGAAAGACACCCTAGTTTGACTGGTCTAAACTAATAACCAAGCACAATTTGCTGCCTAGTCTTGGATTGAACCCAAAATTCAAGCTTGGAATTGGCTTGCAACATGTTTAGGTTGTGGCAAGTAGAACAAAATCAGCTCATTGACACCTCCAATTAGAAATATATTTGGTGAGAACATGTAGAAGTGTGTTTTTTTAATAATCCTAGGAGTTCCATACTAGGGATTTTAGTAACTGGCCTTGTTGCTTCTTAACTATATAGTGTATACATCAAGATAAAGTCTGCTAAAGTATGATTATGTTCTATGACTTGCTTTTAACCAGTACTACCCCTCTATGACTAGGCGGTAATATCTTGTATAGGACAAATTTGGGCAAGAATGATATTGTTGTTATGAAACTTGCATGGCCAGTTGGTAACCTATGACTTCTTAAAATAGTTGAAACTTATGCAGTCATGGAGCAATCTCCGGGGTTCCTTTAGGCCTCGAAAGAGTTTAGATGGACAGGGAAGAAACTTAGGTTTGGATTTTGATAAGCAATTAAGCATCCATCTCTGTAGTGCAATCACTAGTCATGATTTTAAATGTTTTGGCAAAGATGTAATTGTTTTATATTGGCAGATACACATCTACCCATATGGTTTTGGATTTTCCAAAAGTTCTCATTAATATGGACATGCTTTGGTTGTCTAGCATGGTTAGTGTTTGTAGATCTAGTCATAGTTTTGTTAATGCTGTTATAGGTATATATGGCCATGGCTCAACATTGTGATAAGTTTCGGTAATGTTATAATGGAACATTCTTTTTTGGCCAAAAATAGTAAAATACTTATCATAGAATTAAATTTCTTTACTGAGTGAAAGTGAACATCATAATTTCTTTACCAAGTTTAAGTGACCATTGCTTGTCGCTATGCTGAGCTAGTGCTTGGTACTTGCTATGCATGTGATTGGATTTAAGCTTCTTGCTTCGCTTTTACGTTGGAACTCTTCAAGATAAATAAAAATTGAAAGGAAAAGAGAGTGATGGTATGTAGGTTCAGTGAAGGCATTGATGGTTAAGATTTATTGATTACTATTGGAGAGTGAGCTGGCTCTTGGTTTCCTTGATTCTCCTAATAAAGATCCATATATTAATTAATTGTCTTTTGTGGTTCCTTAATTATGCTGTCCAAGAGAAAGATGGGTAGCTGTTAAAACATATATTCTTAGAGTCCAGCTATGGGAAGGAGTCCAGTTGCAAACTCAAGTCCAACTCAAGTTTGGTTACAAACCTTTTCTCATTGTAATAGTAGAGAGAAGGGATAATGACATCAAAATGATAATGTTGCCTGATCTTTTCACTATGAATCAAACACTTGTTCTGTAACTATGGTCTTAAATTTAATAAAAATGTTTGTTGACACGACCAAGTGTTAAAATTTATAGCTAGGAAGCACGGATACGGTAAAATGCTGTATCAGTGTTGGACATGTTTCTGATAGGGAAACACCGGGGACACTGTGCGATACGTACCCACTGCATGTCCGGCTGTTTTCCCTCTCTTTTCCGGTTTTTCTGGCATCAGATATGGCTGGGATACAGTTGGGTACGGCTAGGATATGGCTGCGTACTGAATTTTGCTGTTATTGAAACATCGAAACACCACCATTTCCTAGTTCTTCACAAACATGGAACTCAAGTGGCCCTCCCCTCACCTCTCTCTGTCTTCCCCTTGTTTAAGCCTCTGCCCTCTTCACAAACACAGAACAAGGTTCTTTTGAAACGTAGATGTTTTTATGTTAATCTTTTAGGATTTTTGCCATAATGACTATGCATTAATGATGCTTACTTTTCAAACATAGGTGCTCTTGAGTTATGATTTGTGTTTATATGTTAAATTTATCTTGAGTATTTATGCTTCTATATTAATATTATATTAATTTTATTTTTTTAAAACACCGTATCCCCCCCGGCCGTATCATATCCTATATTTTTAAGAATTTGTCATATCCCCATATCTGTATCGTACTGTTCCCGTGTCCTGTATCGTATCTGTGCTTCCTAGCTTTATAGACATTATATGGTCATGTGTCATAACAAATATCTAATAGATATCTTGCTATTATAACATAAACAAGAACATTTAGAATGAGCATTATAATGCTTTGAAAAAAATGATTACAATTGACAAAATCTGATTGGTGGGAGTGAAAATTAAATGCACATCTAGGTGACCAATTTATCTCTAGATCATTAATTTATGTTGAAATTGAAGTTGGCAACTTGCTAACAAATTCAATGCACTAGAAGTAAGGTTTAAGGACCCGTCAAACCCAATTTGTCATGGCCATCCCAAAATGGACTAGAGAGACTAGGTCCTTAGACGAGGGTGGGATCCTCTGTCTCTCAGGTCCAAGAGTCACCCTGGAACTTTGGTTGGGCTGGCTCCTGATAATCCACTAGGAAGGTAATTTTCAAAAAAAAAATTTCTAATTTTTCCATCTTCTTTCTTGTTTTCATTATTTGTTTAGTGACTTTCTAGTTATTTTATTTAAATTCATGACATTTTGGTTCATGATATGATTGATAAGTGTTGCTTTATTTAAATTTATTATTACTTTTTAAAGCTTTTTCAATTAACCGGTGTTGATGGCACCATAAACCAAACATTATCTCACAAAACCTATCCTAAACCCTAAATTTTGACAAACAACTCCTAATTTTTTTAAACAATAGAAAGAACAAAAAATTGATGTCCTTATGTTCTAGCAGGATGTCATTTCATCTCGAGTTCTGGTGATTGCATCCTGACCAGGATGGGTCCCGGGATCAGAATTTGAACCCTCGACGAGAAGCATTTTTTTAGGAAATAAACTTGGATTTCAGAAATAACTACCACTATTTTTTCATCCTCATGACTATTCTTTCTTTATCACCACCAACCTGGAGATAACATCACTAGACATCATTAAATGATACATGGAAACCTCTTCTATCTTGACAATCACCACAAATTAAATCAGTCTTCTACCGAATTGATTTTCCAAGCATATTGATTTCCCTCATTAGCAACTTTCTGTAGAATCATAGAACCTTTTATGTTCTTATATTTTTCTCTATGTTGCATCATTGTACCATTTGCCAGTAAGTTGTTGGAATAATGAAAACTTTCTTAATTTTTCATGCAACTTTTTTTTTTGCTGATGTTGTTCTTACCAATTGCAGGATTACATGACAATGGTTCAGGCACAGTATAAAGTTCATGAAGGTGCTTTTGTCAAGAAAGTTAAAGGTCAGCTCTTTTCAGCTAAGCTAAATGCAGAGTATCTCTATGTATTCATGTAATCACTTTGTTAAAGTAATATTCTACTGTCAATTTCTGCGAATATGACATTAAAGGCTTCAACATGAGGCATGCTTCTAACATAAAAAACTTTTATAAATTTGTGACTATTGCTGTTCTTTAGATCAGTTGATGATTGCACGAGAGCACCCAACTGAGACATTTGGAATTGTTGTTGCTGCAGGATTGGTCCTCATGCGAGGTACATGTTACATTGCATCCAAAATCATAAAATGTTTGCTTTCGATTGAGTCATGAATTTCACCATTAGATTTTGCTAATCCAAGCATTATTACCACATTTTCCCCTTTTATGTTTCCACACAGACTTGTGTGAAGACACATGCAGACACATTAGAGTCCTACCCCAGGTATTGGGTATTATACTGCTTAGCCGGTCTCAATACTTCTGAGACTCATGTAAAATTTAGTTATTCTATTTTTCCTATTAATTCTGTGACCATTGTTTTCATGGGAAGAAATCAAAACATTTGAGTTTGTCATTTCTAGGCATTTTAAATGCTGTTAATCATGATTGACAGTACTAGGTTGCCAATTTTGATAGCAGATCATGTAATTTACACATGAAATTTGGCTCAAATTGTGTTCATAGGACTTTCAGACCCTCCCCTCTCCCCTCTCCCCCACTTCTATGTGTGTAATGTATGTGCCTGCTTGTGTATGTGTGTGCATGTGTTATTTAATAAATTTTAAGCAAATTTGTGTCTGCAGGTCCTAGAAGGTTTTTGCTTCGTAACACTTTTGGGCGTCTTGTGAGCGAGCAGGTAATCTTTATTATGGAAAGCCTTTCATGTACATTTTGTTCTAGGTTGTTCATATAATGCTTGGTTTCTTCTATACAGATGTTTTGTTATCTTATTGTCATATCATTCTTATATTTAACACTTTGATTTTGTGAATCATTATGTTGGTTGTTTATCATGTCAAAATGCTTTATACGTAATCTCTTGGATTACTATCATCCCAGTAGTCAACCATTTAGCTTCAAGTCTTCAACCAAAGAGTGACTATTTTGATTTACAATCTATGCTTAGTCGTACTGTGATAGTATGAAAGTTTTGGGTTGTGGATTGTTTCTGTTACAATCATGGCAAATTTTAGTTACTTTTGACTGAAATAAAAAAATGAATAAGGAGATAATTAAAAAGTAAGAAAGTTCAACAAGAAATATATATAAACTAAAAATGATGGTATTGTAACTATAGAATTTTTAAATTGCAAAATGCTGAATACAATTGTGTTTATGTGCTGCAAAAACATTCCTCGGGCTCATATCTAAGCCATAGAGCTACAATTAGAGGCAATTTGGCAGTTTTATCAATAGTGGTATGTTATTTCAAGTCAATTTCATGTTTAATCAATTGGCCATATTTTAGAAATTGTTTGTCTATTAAGGGAATTTACTCTTTGAAATTGTGCATCCTAGTTAACCACATCTCCTTCCTTATTTTCCTTATTGGTAGATTCCTAGTTTGTCTCTTTGTTGGATTTTAAGTTGTTTAGGTTTCAAAAGAATATTGGTTTTTGATTGAGTCCTGCAACTGTAGTAGTGTAAGACTCAAAAGTAGGAAGGATGGGTGATTGGCTAGGTTTATACGTGAACTGTTTAGGCATCCAAACTCCAAACGTGATGTATGTGTTTTTTTTTCCAGAATAAAAAAAAGTTCGGCCAGGTTTGGCCCCCCTCTTTAACTCTGATTCTCTTCCTTTATGTGTATTATTCACTCAACCTGTGATCTCTCTCTATTTCTACTACAATACAATTGGTATATTGCTCTGGGAACTTATCGTTGTGCTGCTCTTAGTTTCATTTTATCTCAAATTTGACATGTTGTGACCTGAATTTCGATTGAAGTCAATATTAAACCAATTAGTTAAACCCTAAAACCCTTAGAATATCTTACCTAGCCTCTTTCACCCATCATGCAAAAACCGCAGCTGATTTATTTGGTTCCCCATTTGATTATAACACCCAAAACTTCTCCTTTCTGTCCTATTTCTGAACAAATGGACAATAAGCTAAATCTTTGATCTTAAGTCTAAAGCAGGTTCATTTTAGGACCTCCCATACATATGTTGGCCATCCTAGATGGTCCTTGCATCATTAAGATTACTATTATAGTAGCAGCATATTATGTGCATGATACTTGTCTTTTAATAACCACTTTGGACACTCAGATTGCTTTTCTTGACTATGTCAATGACCATTTTCAGATGAGGCAAGTGACCATTGTGCGATGCTCCAAATTACCATTGAAGATGGTCCTTGCATCATTATTGCTATGAACAAGCATCGGCATGCACAATGGCATTTCCTATGTGTTGGTTGACATTTTGACTTCTATATAGTGTGCAGTTTACCACTGCAAATTGTGAGTCATCAAATCAGTGTCTCCAGGTAGACAAAGATAAGTCACATGATTTAATTATTTAAATTCACTTAGGAACCAAGATTAATTCTCTCATCTAAAATTCTGACATCTGTCTTTGCTGCTTAGCAACATTCTATTTTTGTGATTCTATTTTCCATTCAAGGCCCTCATATTTCAAGGAATGACTTTACATCCTCCTCAGGACCTCAGGTATATCATAATCAAGAAAACATTTTAAATAATGTGAACAAAGCCCTTCATTTGTGAAAATCAACTTAATATTTATGTTATGTGGACATCTTTAGGAAATTATTTTAAAGTCATGTGTATTTATATAGTATATGTATACATTGCAGAAGCATTGAAATGTAAAAGCAGATATCAATCAAGAGGTGAAAGTTGCCTCATCAATTGAAACTCATGAAAAATCTGACCTAATGACCAATGCTATAGAACTCGGTGTTAAGCTTTCTTATGAACCTGGAAAATGTAAATTGGAGTTCAGATGCTGGGAAAAGAGACCATACATTTGCTAAATAATCATGATGAAAAGCATGCTCCATTGAATTAAGCTTGTTTGATTATTTCACTCGTTTGGTCTTTGGTTATGTTGTTCTGGAAGCAGTATAAGTCCAGAAGATTAGTTTGGCCACTTTAATGTTGAGATTACTTTCTTTTATGTTGGATGACTCGGAATTGTATATTAAAATTTTTCTTCATGTAAACTCTCTCTACATGACTCTTTACATATATCATAAGGTCCAGAGCTTAGGCACTAAGTTTCAGAAAAATAATGAATAGCTTGTTGGTTTATTTATTCGGTGATTCCGCAAGTTTCTTCATCCTCTTTTCTACTGTATCTTATTTTTCTTCTATTTTTTTCTCTGTAAACCACTTGTTATCAGGTCTTGTTTACTTCCAACTTATTGGATGGAATTTGTGTAAATGGCGATCTGCATCGGATGTTAATTTTATTCTTGCTGCATTTCATTAACTACTTTTGCATTGCTTATATCCTTGCATTAGGACCGATCTGCTAAGGCTGAATTATGCTTAAAAGAGATCAGTCAATCCGTTGAGAAACTGAAGAAAGATAGTAAACATATGCTTCTAAAATCAAGTTGGGGTGAACAGGACTTGCAGCGTGGAGACGCCAAAATCAGGTCTTTGTTATATAACTCGCTCTACTTTCAGTTTGAATGTTCAACCAGCTTTTGTTTCTTTAGTACACTATAGCCAATGGTATCTTTTACTGGGCCTCCTTTTATAGGCAATGATTGTTTTAGTGTGAGTTGCAGGGCTGCTGGACGTGAAATCCAAAGGCTTGCCAAATCCATTTATAAGATAGAATCTGAAGCAATGGGTATATGACCTTTTTTTTAAAAAAAAAAAAAATTCAGATGATTATGTTAATCCTATATATTGCCACTTGCAATGTATAATCAATCAAGTCTTTCTCTTTAAATTTCTGGTTTCCATAATTATCAAATTGTTGATTTCCCATTCTCATTTGATACTGACAAATAACTGAATATCTAGATTTGATGGATGGACTTAGAGCACTTCCTGGCAGAACTGCTCTGCAGCTTCGAGCAGAGGCAAGTCTAATACCTCTCCCATCAATCATTCCTTGTTGCGTATACATGGCTTTGAAGTATGTGATTCATTTTGACTTCTATGTGGTGTAGGTAGCTTCCATGGCATCAGATTTGAAAAACCAGAGGCGTGAACTCAATGAAAGAATCATGAAAATATCAGAACTTGGCATTCGTGTTTGATGAAATAATCCCTTACACTCTTTCGATGGAGGTTTTCTGAAATCATGCCACCTAAGGAATAAAAAGAAAAGAATTCCTTGTTCAGAAGTGTTGGATGCTTGTATCTCTTTCTGCAACAATTGCAGTTTGATCTGCACAATATTGTTGCGGCGGAAAAGTTCTATGACACTGGTCTCTCTCTCTCTCTTCTTCTTCCTTTTATGAAAAAAGAAAAGTATTGTGAGATTTCTTCTTCTTACTGAAAATATGGAACTGATTGGGACAGAAACAAAACATCAAACTATTAGCTTGGCAATTCGGTTGAGTCAGGCAAGGTTCATATTTTGTTAGATTCAAGTTAGGACGTGCTCGACCCAAAACTGACTGGATTTGATTGGGTTGGAGAACAGCTTACCCAAACCGAGCCCTCCATTTGGTTCAGTTGAACCAAAATATGTATTGAAAATGCAATAATTAAATCTGCAGTAGTAAAAATAATTTCTATTTATTGAAAATGCTAATAATAACAACAATTAAAATTGAAGTAATAAAATAATTTCTGTTTGTCAAAAAAAATGCTAACATTAGGTAGTAAATGGCAAGATGAGCTAAAAAACTTCATCCTATACAAGCTAGCAAAACCCAGTTTGACATTTAAGATTTGATCTTAGGAATTGAACTTTGCTACCTGAAGCGTCTCCAGGCGACGATGAATTAGTCTTCATTGCATGCTTCAGGGCTGACATTTGAGTGTATTGGGTTCGCATGCCCGACAGGACTCTTCTCCATGTTTCAGCCTGGTTGGGTTAGGGTTACCTGAATTTTGTTGGGTCATCAGGATGTCAACATTAAAGCAGCTCTGGGTCAAGTTTTGCCACCGGTTATGGAGAAACAAGTTTGGTTCAGACCAAGCCTGAGGCTTAATGTTTCATGTGGAAGATAGGTTTATTGTGTTGAGTAGAAGAATGCTGTCAGTTAACTATGGTAGGCTAGAATGGTGGTAGTTAACTGTAGTAGGCTATGTTCAAGCTCAACTCATTATATAATTTTGGCAAATTATAATTACCGTAATCAGCATGGTTAGCTTTTCTCTGCCAATGGGCTTGGTGGTTGGAACATTCTTCACGCCGCAGATATTTGACTGGCTGTATGAAGCAAAATTATAGCTTCTGAATCCTATGTAGCTGCTTGGTAGTTGTTCTCGATGGAATTATAAAGCTATTAGATAGCTGTTTCCTTTAATCTTTAAAACGACATAATTTGCTTGTTATATGTTGGAATGGAAAGTATTAAGAATTTTGAGCCAAAAATAGAGGCAGAGAAAGCATCTACATAATTGAAATAGAGGCCGAGTTGGCATAATTCTCTCACAGAAGATGTTTCTTTTTTCTATATGCACAATTGTTACGGGAATTTGGTTCGTCGTTTTCCTCATCACCTGTGTAATATGATAATTGGAATACCATGGTCTAAAATATTTGGAATTTACAAACTGATTGGAATTCAACTTCATGTTTCTGTTTTGAATTAAGTCTTGTATGGACTCAGGTCTGCCTCTTGTTCTAACCCCTCCTATTTTTGGTGGAATGACACTCAACAAAATATTCATGGTATTTGCAGGCGAACAATGTTTTAGCACCACCAGTTTTAACTGGGGATATTGATATATGATGCAACTTGAAAGACTCAAAAAGTTTGGAGGTGGATTCTTTGTCAACAACGGTTGCAACTTTTGTTTGGGGCAAAAGTTATGAGTGCTTGCAGTAACGAGGGTATACAGGTGCTGATCCCCCACCCCCCCCAAAAAAAAAAATGATCATAGCAAAATAACATATTCCATAATGATTTATATTTGATTAAATATTTATTTTTTTAAAAAAAATATATAAAATATCTATTATATTTGTAATGAAAGAAGAGAACTTATCCTATATCATAGAGTATTTTGAAATAAAAAGCGAGAGACTCAAATTGAGAAAGCCAAAAACCTATATCCCACAAATTTCTCACTTAAAATATGAAAATTTTATTTTTATGAAAATATCATTTTCCAATCTCTCTCATCAGAAAACTCTAATAAAATAAAATTAAAAAATTTAAATTAAATTTGCTTGCCGGTCTCACTTTCTCGCTTCTCTTCCTCCAAACAAAACAAGCCCTCAGAGCTCGTGCATTCTTATTCTACACTTCTTTGAACAAATTGTTAGCATTTGATCACCTTGGCGAACATTATTCAGAATGCAGGTTAATTTAGGAGGCCGCCATTTTTTTTTTTTTTTTTGGGTGCGTCGTGGGGCGGTGAAGAAGCAGAACACGATCACATATTATCAGACAAAGTGGAGCATCCTCTCGTCAACACATCCCATTCAACGTAGGAATCTTGACGGCAAAGCATCATACGGATGAGCTGAATACACAAGAAGAAGACAAAAAAATTCCCTTAAGCCAAAAGACGATAGGAAACGCAACCAGCAGCAGGTATAAAATTTAGAAAAAAACCCATAACCAACAGAACATAAAATGAGCATTAACAGAACAGGAAAAGCGTTTTTTTTTTTAAAACCGTGGAGCCAGTGGCTGTGTATTAATAAGAGCTGAGAAGAGTACAGCTGAGTGTAGCTAATTACACAATATGAGAATCAAAAGAAACCAAAACCTCCAGCAATCAAAACACAAGCAGGAGCAAGGTCATGCAGAAGTAACGGAAGAAAAGGAGGAGAAATAAAGCACCAAACAAGTAAAGATGCAGCAGCTTGTAGTTGTCGATGACAGCACTTTAGTGTATAAGAACTTGGTAACCCAAAGTAGATCCTGTAGCCTTCAAAGCTGAATAAAGATATGAAATTGCAGCAGAAATTTGGAGTAACACGAGACATATAAATCGGAGAGATTGCAACAACTGTGGTTTGGGATATGGAACATGTATGAGTAACGTTGCACATCAAATAACATCCTGTTAGAACCCTGTTGATACGAAGCTGGCAGTAAAGGACGGAATCAAGAAAGACCATTTGATGAAGCCATAAGCGAAGTAGAATCATGAGGATGTAAACCGATGTATCTGAGAATATGGAAACCAACATCTGTATCACACAACCGGGTACGAAGAAGAATTAATGCTGAAAGCTTTCCACCGGATGAAGTCCCCAAAAGACAAAGAAAACAAATCACGAACTCTACGTAAGCCACTCTCGCCGCCTCAAACCCCCATCATTGCCATTCCTCCCTAAGAACCGAAAAGGAAAAAAACCAGGGTCGCTTGTGCCCAGATCTCTTTCCTCCATGGCTCCATCTTGGCTTTCAGAGATCATCACACCATATTGTAAACATTGATATTTTCTCTTAACGAGGTTAGGAGAAAATCTATATATAGCATCTCGAAATAGTTTGCATCTACGACCTCTTTTGAAAACAAAGACAAAAGAGAATGGGGAAACTGGGGAGAGATAATGGTACGTTAGGGCGACTGGCGAATGGCGACGAGGGACTGCTAGATTGGACTTTGGAGTGGCAGACCGGCGGTGGAGGCGGAGAGGAGAACGTCTGGGGCGCGGAAAAGAGGTTTTCATCTGGGGAGAAATTCTTTGTGCTGGAGCGTATCGTCCAATTATACACGTAGTAATTGGTAATGGAACAGGTATTTATTTAATATCACTCAATTATTTTTTAATATTTTTTATTAATAAAAATATAAATAAAAAAAATAATATTATAATTTTTTTGATACTATATAAGATAATAAAAAATTATAATAATTAACACGAAATTGTATAAAAATATAAAAAAAATTATATATATTATTCATGAATCATATAAGATATTAAAAAATTATACATATATATATATATATTATTTAGAATATTATATATATTTATAAAAAATTATATATATTATTTAAGATGTTATGTATATTTACAAAAAGTCATCAAGAAGCAATATATATTATCCATGATATTATATAAAGATACAAAAAATCATATATATTATTTAGGATGTCATATATATCATAGAAAATCATATATATTATTTAGCATATCATGGATATTAACAGAAAGTCATATAAGGTATTAGAAAGTCATATATTATTTAGAATATTATATATATAAAGTCATATATATTATTCAGAATATCATATATATTGATAGAAAGTTATATAAAACATCAGAAAATTATATATATTATTTAAGATATTATATAAAAATACAGAAAGTCATATATAATGATCAAAATATTATATATATTCATAGAAAGTCATATAAAATAGCAGAGAGTTATATATATTATTTAGAAAGTTATAATATAATCATAAAAAATTATAATGATCACAGAATATCATATAAAGATATAAAAAATTATATATATTATTCAAAATATTATATATACTCACAAGAAGTCATATAAGGCATTAGGAAATAGTAATATTATTCTTTATTTGTTCTATGGAGGAAAAGGATATTTTTATCAGCAAAAAAATTGATAAAAAAAGATAAACGATATTAAATATTTATTTTATTATTACTTGCACTATATAGTCCAATATGATTGAACAGTATACTCCACGTTAATTTTGCTACACCTCATATGGTGCATAAAGAATTATTTTTCGTTTGGGATTTTATTGAACTTCGAGAGAAGAGTTTAAGCCTTGCTTGTTTGCTCTGGCTTGGGCTTGAAATTGGACTAAGATCGGGCTTGAATTTTGTCTCGGCCAGACCTAGGCCTGACATAGCCAATGATATATCCATATCTGATTTGAAAAGATGACATGCTTTTTTATCCAAGCTTAAATTTGGCCTGGTATTATTTGGGCCTAGTCCGTAGCCCAACCTCAGGCGAATCCTTCTTTCAGGCAAAAGATAATACCTAATCATAGTCCCTTGGTACACATAAGCCATAAATGAGGTAGTTTTTTTTTTTTTTTCATTTTTTGGTAAAAGCAGGGTAGGGTTTGTGGCATGGTGCAAAGGCAAGCCCATTAGCTCAAAAGCCTTGCTTACAAATAGTCGAATAGTTTTCTAAAATCGGCAAATATTGATGATTGTTTCACAAGCTTTGTAAATGGTTTATTCTTAGTAGACCTGCTTATTGGGTAGGCCACAGGCTAGGTTGGGTTTAGGCTGGGCTTAGGCCATATTATGTTGTCATCTGGGCGATCTACTTCTAATTAGCTCGTACCTGCTATTTAACCTCAGATTTTTCAGACATTTCAAAATTGGCTGAGATTTTGGGCTTCGAAATCTGAAAGGCTTTGCTTTTTAGACTCGACGAAGCTCCTTGACTTTCTCGTCTACTTGTCAAATCGAACCAGTCGCTCTCAGCCCTCACATAGGCAGTTTGTTTGTGGGTATGTTAACGGGGACGTTGCCTACGAGGGGAGATGTCCCCGACTCGGGGCGGTGGTCTCGATGAACTTGGTGGCGACGAGCTGGGTAGTGGTCAGCTGGCCATCGATCTTCTTTGAAGGCTCCTTCGAGATGAGAAAGGCTCCTTAGGTGTGGCGGTAGGTGATGAGTAATTTATAGTCCTTAACTTTAGCCGCTAGCCTCGTCTTTTATCACGACAACCTCCTTGAGGTCACTGTAGAAGGCAAAGACGGAGCGAGAAGATGGTCTCACGTCGGAGGGTATGGCCTGTGATGATGCGGATGATGTCGAGAATGGAGGTGTTGATGCCGATGGATGGTGGGGAGACGGGAAAAGACGAGGAGGTGAGGAGGAGGACCCTTGACGTCGCCACCTACTTTCCTATCTGGGAGATGAAGAAACGAAGGAATAGGGATCCAAATGTTGGGGATGGGCATGTAGTATTTGAAAAGTTTAAGGATGCTCAAGGGGTATAATATATAATACATAATGTTTAGTATACTTATTAATTTGTTTGGATTAATTATGTAAAAAATCTTAAACCATGAGATTTATCTTGAACTTCAATTCAGTACAATTAGATCATATAATTTTTAAATTTATTTAATATGAATTTTAATCATGAATTTTGTATGGAACTTTTTGTATCATTTTTTTTTCTATCATATAATCAAGTTACATGACATTACGCCACCGTAGCGGTAGCGGCGTGCATAATTCATGATCAGAATCTAAATTAAATAAATTTAAAAGTTGGATGATTGATTGCATTAAACTAAAATCCAGAAAAAAAATTAAAGACTTTCAAATAGTTTAAATGTTTTTAATAATTAATCTAATTTAATATAACTGAACTCAAATTGGGTCGAAGTAAATTCAAGTTCGATCTATTTAAGAGACAGGCTAAATTTGATCCGATGGATCGGGCGGAAAATCAATCTCAGGCCCGTCCAACATGAGCCGGGCTCGGGCGGGCCGCCCAGCTTATATGCAGGTCTAGTAGGCTTGAGGGCACCATCCCTCCAAGGCTCCAACACGTTTCCATGCGCTGGCTCGAAGCCTCCATCCCCAAAGCCTGGATTTCCTACGCTTGCGATCAAAAGCGCGCCTCTCCCACCCGCAATGGAACCGAAGCTCCCCTCTCCTCTCACACACCCTCAGATATCTCACTCTCTTCGTCCCGATCTCTACAAACTTGCGCTCGTCCATCACCAAAGCTCTATCCCATCTCAGAACTCCTCGCGAGCTCCACCGTATCCATTCTCTACTAATCACCTCCGGCCTCGCCCGGTCCCCCTTCTTCTCCGGAAAGCTTATCGCCAAGTACTCGGAGCTTAGGAACCCCGCTGCCTCTCGGTCCGTCTTTCTCTCGACTCCCGACTCCAAGAACAACGTCTTCCTCTGGAATTCTATGATTCGATCTCACACTCAGAATGGCATGTTCTCCAAAGCTCTGGATTACTATAACGAGCTCCAGAGGCTGACATTGGCCCCTGATTCCTTCACCTTCCCTTCTGTTCTTGGTGCTTGTGCTGGCTCAGGCGATCTCCAGCTGGGCCGGAGAATCCATGAACATGCTTTGGAAGTGGGATTTGGTTCTGATTTGTATGTTGGGAATTCTTTGATTAATATGTATGCGAGGCTTGGTTCTTTAGACGAGGCTCGGAAGGTGTTTGACAGAATGCATCATAGAGATATTGTTTCGTGGAATACTTTGATTTCTGGGTATAGTGCCAACGGGGAATGGGAGAAATCTGTGGAGGTTTATAGTGAATTGAGAATTTCTGGTTTGGTTCCGGATTGTTTTACGGTGGAGAGCATCTTGCCCGCCTATGGATGTCTTGGTGATGTTGAATCCGGTAGCATGATCCATGGGCTTGTTTGCAAGATTGGGATTGAGGAGGATAGATTAGTCAATAATGGTCTTATTGCCATGTACTGCAAGTTTGAGAATTTAACTTATGCTCGAAGAATTTTTGATAGGATGATGGGGAGGGACACAATTTCTTGGAATACCATGATTGATGGCTATTACCAGTCTGGTGATTTTGACATGGCTCTAGAGCTGTTCCGAGAGATCATGATTGGATCAAATCTGGATCTTGTTACGATCACAATTATTCTTCATGTTTGTCATGATGTTGGGGTCTTAAAACTTGGTGGTTCAGTTCATGCTTACACAATAAGAAATGGGTATGAATGTGATATTGTGGCACTGAATGCTCTTGTAGCTATGTATTCAAAGTGTGGAAATTTGTTTATGTCACGGAAAGTGTTTGATCAGATGGATTATATAGACTCTGTTCCATGGAATTCACTGATTAGCGGTTATGTTAGCAGGGGATTCTTTGGTGAAGGGATAGATCTTTTTAAGTCTATGAAAGAATCAAAAGTAAGACCTGACTCTGTTACAACTGTAACACTCGTATCAATGTGTGCTAAGTTACTTGATTCATGCCAGGGAAAGGGACTTCACTGTGATGCAATAAAAAGAGGACTGGGATCAAATCTGTTTGTCAGCAATGCACTTCTTGACATGTACTCAAAATGTGATAGCTTAGAAGATGCATTGAAAGAGTTTGAGAGCATGGAAACCCCTGATGCAGTAAGTTGGAATGCTATTATATCTGGGTCTGTCCAGAATGGAAATTGCAATTTAGCGTTCAAATTATTGAGCCAAATGAAGGTCAAGGGGCCAAAGCTGGACATGGCTACAATACTGGGTATTTTGCCTGCATGCTCCTTCGTGGCGGCAAAACGACAAGGGAAAGAGATCCATGCTTGCATTTTAAAACTTGGTTTACACTCTGATGTTCCAGTTGGGAATGCTCTAATTGATATGTACTCCAAATGTGGCAGTTTAGATTATGCGGTCCGTATCTTTGAGCATATGAATACCAAGGACATGGTGTCATGGACCTCTTTGGTATGTGCCTATGGTATGTATGGTGAAGGCAAGAAGGCCGTGAAAGCATTTCGGAGTATGGAAGAAACAGGCATAAGGCCAGACCACGTTGCATTTATTGCTGTCATGTATGCATGTAGTCATGGTGGTTTAGTTGAAGAAGGTAAGATGCATTTTAAGAGGATGGAGAAAGACTATAATATCATGCCCAAAATGGAAAACTATGCTTGCATGGTTGATCTGCTTGCACGTTCTGGAAAATTGATCGAGGCAGAAAAGTTCATTGAAGAAATGCCACTGAAACCTGACGTAAGTATATGGGGAGCTCTACTCAGTGCCTGTAGATTCTCTGGTGAAACCAAGATGGCTGAGCGTGTTGCTGAAAAAATTATGGCCTTGGATTCAGAAAACACTGGTTATCATGTCCTTATATCAAATATATATTCATCTATAGGGAAGTGGGATATTGTTGGTAATTTAAGGAAATTCATGAAAGATAAAAAAATGAGAAAAGATCCAGGATTTAGCTGGATAGAAATCAGAAATAAGGTGTATGTATTCAGGACTGGGGATCAATTGGTGGAACAGTCTAAAGAGGTCTATCAGTTGCTAGAAAGAATTGCTGGTTTGATGGCTAAGGAAGGATATATTCCTGATAGGAACTTTGTCCTGCAGGATGTGGAAGACGATGATAAGAGGTACATTCTATGCACACACAGTGAGAGGCTTGCTATAGCTTTTGGGTTGTTAAATACAAAGCCTGGAACACCATTGCAGATAATGAAGAACCTTCGGGTGTGTGGAGATTGCCACACAGTGACTAAATACATATCAAAAATTGTCCAGAGAGAATTATTGGTCAGAGATGCTAATAGATTTCATTTATTCAAGGATGGAATTTGCAGTTGTGGTGATTGCTGGTGACAAACCCTTTTTTCCCATACTTAAAACTGAGTTTTTCAGATGTAGAAATAGAAATAGAAAGTACTAATGGGACAGAGTGGTTCTTGGTTTACTTGGCATAGACTCGATTGGTTGTTATCCAAATCACAAAAGAAGGTCACCCAAAAACCAGAAAGGGTATCCACATAAGGAGTTTTTGGAGAGGTTACTACCAAGATGTTAATCAAAGAGTTAGAGAACATTTTGAATTTTTTTTTTTCTTTTTTCTGTTTACATAATCTGTTACAAGAAAGAGAATGCCAAATATGACCATAAATTCATGCCAATGAAAAAGAAATTGACAAAGAAGAAGATCTGCAGATATCCATTTTGCAATTAGGTGGCATCTCTTCATCAATTGCATGTAAGTATTAGTTATCCATTATCCACAAGGTGGAATGGGAGTTGGAGCAGGTGTGTGATTGGAATTGTGGTTCTTTTGTTTGCTCAAAGTTCAAAGTGGTACAGGAATGGGGGCAGGAAAGGACAAAGACAGCCTGGAAACAGGTTTAATACTCAATGCTAGTTTATCTGATCATCAAACTTTATTCACACTGTCAATTTCATCTTGTTCAGTTTACCTTTCCCACAAGTTTACTTCACCAAACTTTACTGCCTGCTAGCTATATGTTGATGTCACTATTTGAGAGCTTTTCTAGTGCATTTGAATTTTACTCAAAATTCTGTTAATAATTAGTCAATACTTTTGACAAATTTTTTCAGGTCATCTTCATCTTATGGTTACTCTGAAGGTTCCTGATCCCATCTACCACCCAGATTGCTCGCTTACTTGCCTATCATTCACATTTTTTAATTTCAGTTCTTTAGTGCTTTGGTTATTACACTATCGTTGGTGACCTTATTAGCAATGACACTTTGGAGCACAGGTTATCCTTTGGATGCGACAACTTAGCCCTTTTTTTTTTCACTTATCTTATGATTATTGCAGGTATCCTTTCTTTTGCATCAGTTCTTATTTATGAACATGCTATACACCATATTGGCTGCTTCTTTTGGTAAACCCTTGTGACATGTGAAGGAAAATCCTATTTTTCGGATCAGGTTCGTTCAGATCTGATCAGATCAAGAAATATATTTCAAAATTTTTTCTCTTTGATCTAGATCAGATCTAAGATGTTTCAGATTTGATTATTATTATTTTAGAAATTAAAATAAATTCAGATAAATTAAATCAAATTTAATTTATCTTGAAGTGGGTAATCCTATTACCCATTGATGATCCTGTAAGCAGCGGAAGGTTCTGGATCAAGCCACGTAAGTGCCTGGCCTCTACCGGTATCCACTCGGGCTAGATCTGGAGATCCTCTTCTTCTCTATCATGTCTCAAAAAATCAGATCTGGATCTGATCTGGAGGATCTTCAAAACTTCTTTTGAAGATCAGCAGTCGTCCTTTGCAGCAGTGCAGCCTTCTTAGCTTTTGAGTCGCCTTTCTCTTGATCTGGATCGCACCAACCAAGAATCCAAAACACTTTTGGACGTGGAGAGGAGAGGGAGAAGGTGGGTTTGGCATGGAGGAAGAGGGGAGAGGCAGCCTTGGGGCATGGGAAATTATGATTCAATTCATTACTTTGAGTTGGGCGCAGGGTCTTATTTATAGACTAAGCTGTGATCCAACTCCTCTTCTTCCCAACCAATCACAACCTCTTTGTGAAATCAGATCTAAATCTGATTGGTGGGAATAGAGTCCCCTGGATTCCTCCTTAGAGGGCGCCTAAGACCAGTCAAAGTTGGTTCTTAGGAGAACTCTAATTGGAATCCAAAAAGGAGATGGAGTCCCTTGTCCAACAAGGGACTCCTAGGCGCCTCCAACTTGGGCACACGCCAAGGGCCCTTGGCGTGCGCCCTCCTCCTTGCCAGGTTCTGGCAGGGGACAGGCCCCCACCAGCTCTCCAATAGGTGCATGACATGTGGACAAAAGTCAAAGTGTCAATGGTCAACGTTTGACCAGTCAAAGGTAGACTTTTGACCAAAGTCAAAGAACAAGAAATGGCAGGTGACCAAAAATGGCAGGTAATGTCTTACAAAATAAGACAACCTTTTCTGACTTGGACAACCTCCAGTCAGACCATATGAAGGCCTCTGATTGAGCACAAACTCCTTTGGCTCAGTCAGGACAACTTATTTATGATAGTAAAAGAAGAACGTTAGGTTCAATCGAGTGCTAGCACGATTTTCTTGAACCTAATTGAATCTCATTCAGATCAATTGAACTAGATCAGTTCAATTGATGATCACCAGATTCAAACCCTTGTTTGTGTGACCCAGTTAGGTTCAGTTCTGTATGGTAATGGGATATGTCATGATCTCTATCATCGACATCATCGAAACTCCTTTCGATGGATCAGAACTCTTCTGATTCGAACAGCTAGAATGATCGATCATCTAAATCATTCTAATTGCTCCCAAAATCCACCAGTGACACCTAGCAGTATATGGTGGCAACCCATCAGAGCTGAATGCGAACCTCTTGGTGCAGCTACCTGTGTGATTAAGTTCTTCTATCTTGAGCCCCGATCAGATTAGGGTTAAGGTGAACTCGTCAAACCCTAGTCTCTGTCATATGATGTAATCATTCGATTCGAGTCCAATGTGAAAATCTAAATAGAAACTCTTTCTATTATTTCACTCTGCCATGGCCATGGGCTTCTGGACTTGATTCTCATGATCATCATAGGGCTGCTCCTCTACCACCGAGGTAGATAGATTCCATCTTGATGCAATCCAGTTCCTACAATGAACATGCTATAGCCAACATACACCTCAGGGATTCCATATGGCTAGGAGACCGAGTAATGGTGTAGTCAAACTATAACACCCTCAAGGTGAACTGCCGATGCACCTCAGGTCAAAGAACCAGACACACTACTGCAGCATCGAGTCAGTCATTGACGAGAAGGTAGACTTCCCTAATGACTACTCGAGGTGGTCACGCTCAGTGCCCTCGTTCTCTAACGAGTACCTGTACTCTCGCTCCGGTGTCTCCACACCGTAGACTCAAGACTCATCTACTAAAGAGAAGCGATTGTACACCAACCTTTCGGATCAATCACCATCCTCGTGATGATCCTATGGTCGGGAGCATTTTATGAGTTAATAATGATTATTCATGTCTTAAATTTTCAACTCTTGAAAATATGAATTATCATTACCATTAACTCAAAGGATGTATCACAGACACTAAATACACATATGTGATAGAAAATAACCCATTTTATTGATTATAGTCAAAATTATAATTTTGCCCCTAGAAGTGTATTACAAGTGTCAGCCAATTCTGGCTTCTAGGGCACATATATCTAACAATCTCCCACTTGTCCTAAAGCCAATTGGCTACAAGTCTAAGTCCCATCTTCTCAAGGTGGGCTTCGATCTTCTGCTGGCCCAACGGCTTTGTAAGTGGGTCTGCCACATTATCTGTGGAGTTGACTCTCTTGACCTCGACGTAATCCTTTTTGAGGTAATCGCGGATGAGGTGGTATCACCGTTTGCTTGGAACTCTTCCAGCTGACAGCACCACCATTGCACACAAACAGACTGCCAGATGTCGACTTTCGATCATCTATATCGGACATGAAATCCGAGTCTGTGTATCCCTGGACTTGGAGTTCTCCATTACCAAAGACCAACATCATATCCTTAGTTCTTCTCAAGTACTTAAGGATACATTTCACAGAAGTCCAGTGTTCTTCACCTGGATTTGACTGATATCTGCTTGTGACACTCACAGCATGGGCTATATCAGGTCGTGTACATAGCATGGCATACATGAGGCTCCCTATTGCAGAAGCATAAGGGATCTTGCTCATGCGTTCTATTTCCTCAGGTGTGCTGGGGCACATCTTCTTGGAAAGATGAATACCATGTCTGAAGGGTATTAATCCCCTCTTAGAGTTTTCCATACTAAACCTCTTTAGTACTTTCTCTATGTACATCTTCTGTGAAAGTCCTAGCATCCTATTCGGTCTATCCCTATAGACCTTAATTCCTAGAATAAAGGATGCTTCACCTAGGTCTTTCATGGAGAATTCCTTGGACAACCACATTTTGACTGTTGTCAACATGGGAATATCATTCCCAATAAGGAGGATGTCATCCACGTACAATACGAGGAAGACAACAGCGCTCCCACTGACCCTTTTTGAAAACACATGGTTCCTCTTCATTTTTGATGAAACCAAACTTTTTGATCACATCATTGAAACGAGTGTTCCAGCTCCGAGATGCTTGCTTAAGTCCATATATGGACCTTTGCAGCTTGCAAACCTTGTGATCAGTATCACTGGATGTGAAACCTAGCGGCTGTTCCATATAGATATCTTCCTCAAGATATCCATTTAAGAATGCCGTTTTCACGTCCATTTGCCATATTTCATAATCGAAATAGGCTGCAACAGCAAGCAATGTGCGGATGGATTTTAGCATAGCTACTGGGAAAAGGTATCCTGATAGTCAATGCCTTCGCGTTGACTATAACCTTTTGCCACTAGTCTAGCCTTGAATGTCTCCACATTCCCATCTGCACCAATCTTTCTCTTGAAGATCCATTTACACCCAATAGGTACTATACCTTCTGGTGGATCTACCAAGGTCCAGACTTGGTTTGAGTGCATCGAGTCAATTTCTGACTTGCATTGCCTCTAGCCATTTCTCGGAGTCGATATCTGATATCGCCTCGTTGTAGGTTTTGGGATCATCACCATGAGCACCATTACCTACGAGGAACATTTTCCTCTACTTCCTCTGAAATAATACCTAAGTATCTTTCAGGGGGACGGGAAAACTCTTTTCGATCTACGAGGTGGAGGAGGTAGTGTTCTTATTGGCTCAACCTGATTTGGTTCCAATTGGTCCTTAGCTCGTTGTACTTGTGAGACTTTCTCATCAAGCTTAATCTGCTTTCCAATGCCGCTATCTTGAATAAACTATTTTTCAAGAAAGATGGCATGTCGACTCACAATCACATTGTGGTCTTCTGGAATGTAGAAATAGTATCCTAATGACTCTTTAGGATATCCTATGAATCGAGCTCTAAAGGACCTAAACTCTAACTTGTCCGCTTGTTGTCTTTTGACATGAGCCGGACAACCCCAAATTCTGAGATGACTCAGACTTGGTTTCTTACCGTGCCATATCTCATACGGTGTGGTAGGAACGGATTTTAGAGGGAACCCTATTCAGTAGATAAATTGAAGTTAATAATGAAGTGTCCCCAAAGAAAATCAGGGAGGTCTGTGAAGCTCATCATGGATCGAACCATATCCAATAGAGTCCGATTTCTCCATTCTGAAACCCGTTGAGTTGAGGTGTTCCTGGTGGAGTCCATTGAGAGACTATGCCATTTTTCCTTAAGATAGTCTAGGAATTCCGGCTAAGGTATTCACCTCCTCGATCTGATCGAAGAACCTTAATGGGTTTTTCCAGTTTATTTTTCTACTTCATGTCTGAATTCTTTGAACTTTTCAAAAGCTTCAGACTTGTGTCTCATAAGATACACATACCCATACCTAGACAGATCATCGGTAAAGGTAATGAAGTAGACAAAATTGCCTCTAGCCGGCACATCAAATGGGCCGCACACATCAGTATGTACTAGGGCAAGGAGATCTGTGGCCCTCTCCCCATGTCCAACAAAAGGGAGTTTAGTCATTTTGCCTTGAAGACAAGATTCACAAGTTGGATATGACTCAAAAGTCAATGGACTCAATAGCCCATTTTTCTCCAATTTGTTGATCCTATCTTCTGCTATATGACCTAATCTCAGGTGCCATAGATATCTGTCGTTTGGACTATCCCTAGGTCGTTTGGCATTCACGTTTTGCTCGATAGTTAAGAATAGGTACATCAATATGTAGCTGATAAAGACCATTAATAAGGAAACCATTTGCAATTTTATTTCTTTCATAAAGAATGTTACAATGGTCCTTAAAGAAGGTGATCACATAAGCCTTCTTGTGCTAAGCATGAAACAGAAATCAAATTCCTGCTAGCTGCAGGCACATAATAACAGTCTTTTCAAAACTAAGTCTAAACCAGATGGTAATCGAAGAGGGTATGGGCTACTGCAGCAACTCTTGCTCCATTACCGATGCGTAGGATCATGTCTCCATCCCTCAGCCTCCTGCTATCCTCAAGACCCTGCATGGAAGTGCACAGATGAGCACTAGAACCAGAGTCAAGCACCCAACTGGATGCAGAAGAAACCGTAAGGTTAGACTCAATAACGAGCATACCTCCAGAAGGACCTTCCTTCTTGTTCTTCAGGGTGGCCAGGTAAGTAGGGCAGTTCCGCTTCCAATGGCCGTCGCTGTTGCAATGGAAACACTTTCCTTTGCCATCGGCCTTTTTCTTCGGTTCTGCCTTCTTCTTCTTTGATCCTTCCACCTTTTGCTTTTTCACAGACTTCTTTTTCTTTCCATAAGACTTTCTTTTGGAAGAAGTCCGTTCCATAGCAAGAACTGAGCCTTTAGAACCTTTCATAGAAAGCTCAGCGGTAACCAGCATATTCATTAATTCGGCCAAGGAATTTTGAAGTTTATGCATGTGGTAATTCATGATGAATTGCCCATATGCATCAGTCAAGGATTGCAGAATAATATCGTTCTGCAGATCCAAGTCCTAACTTCACACCGAGCTTCTCAAGCTCTTCCATGTCCTTGATCATTGTCAGACAGTGATCTTGGACTGACTGCCCATCACGCATCTTAGCCTTAAAAAGTCATTTCGTGACTTGATATTTGGCTGCGCGACTCTGTTCACCAAACATCTCCTGCAGGTGAGCCAACATTTGGCGAGCAGTCCCGATATCTTCATGTTGGCGCTGGAGCTCATCAGACATCGAGCCCAACATGTAATATCTGGCCTTATTATCTTCGTCTATCCATTTTTCCAGAGACGCTCTCTGTTCAAGTGGATGGACGGGCTGGTAAGGTGGGAGGGTCCTGGTCCAAAACATGGGTTAACTTCTCTGAAACCCAAAATAATTTTGTAGTTCCTGAGCCAATCTTTATAATTGGGTCCAGTCAGTCTATGTGTGTCCAGGATACGTGCCAATGGGTTGGACGCAGACATTTTCCTGTAGAGAGTCAAAGATTCTAGTTAGATACTGTAATTATGACTTGACCAATTTATTTAGGGATTTTATTTTTAAACAAATTAGCTCCCACTATTTTCTCGGATCCCTACACTCCCTCTGTAGAGATGCGAAAATCTCCACGATTAATGATTTCTAGTGGGTGGTGCGGTCTCACCAACTGACTCATCACCTCACCTAACAGTTATTGGTGATGGGTTAGCCAATGAGTGAACAACTCTTGTTCAATGATTCTCTAATCATGGTGCACCCAAACTTGGTCTCTAATTCATGAATCTCACCGTATCCGGAATATTGATCCACTCCTTAGTTAAGTCAGACCCACCATTTGCATAGACTGGGTTCCTAATTGAGTCTCTCACCGTATCCGGAAATATTGAGCCCAACTCATCCTCCAGCCCATAGCATCCAATGCCTAATAGACATGGTTGCATCTTCCCGGTGCAACTGAGCCACTGTATCCAGCCGAGAACAATCAACCCCGGGAAGGGCCCGCACATCTACAATGGTGGAAGACCTCAGACTTAATCTTTTCTTAGGGAGAATTGATTCAGGTCTCATTAAACTAGACTTGGCTTAGTCATAACAATTATGACTAACCTAGTGGCATGGGTTAGCTCGGATTATTGACCACCTCAGATCAGAACTGTGTCAACAGATATGGCCAGGTAAGTGAGACCGGTGGAAGGAATATGCCATTAACTCGTACAAGAACGCATTCAGGTCGAGTAGCTTCCAATTAAAAACCAGTCGGTCGTATGTGCCAAACTTACCTTAGACACCAAATTGTTGAGTCAGAACCAATTGGGTTAGCCTACAATCCAGACTCTAACCTCTGAGCCTAATTAGGTCTTGCTTGATCGTGACTCGATCTTGACCCAGACTTAATCCTATTAGGCTGGTCAATTTAAAGCATTGTTGATCCCATCTAACCAACTCTTGATTCGGTTTGATCAACCGCTTAGACCTAATTGAGCTACCCAAGCCCGAACCCAGTATTATGAATATGTCTTAGATCTGAAAATTCTCAATTTTAGACCTAATTAATATTCCATAAATCTTAATTCTTAATTAAGTAGGGTTCATAAACAAAATATGCACAATAAATCCTAGGGTTTCAGGATCTAGGGTTTTGCAGAAAGTAAGTTTTGGGTTTCTGATTAAGGACGAACACGCAGCACCCCTACACATCATAAGAACACCCCATCGAATGGGAAGAGAGGGCCTTTAAACCCTTCTTCGTTCTTATGACCGGACGGCCAAGAGGAACGCCTTAATCAGGAACATGCAATACTACAAAACAGTTTTAGATCTATATCATATATCTCATATACAAATTAGATCTAATCATGGCATATTTTGCATACATCTCATGTATCGAATCATGCATGTTTTCAGATCTAAATTATCTCATAATAATCTAAAAAATTAGATTTAAATTGATCTAATCAAAATAAATTCTAATCTAGACAATTATGTAGAACTATTCTACAACTAGTCTAGACATGCATCAATCATATCTCATATGATATTTAAAATTAAATAATTTTTATTTGCTATTTTTTAGATGTTATTATAACATTATAATATCAAAAAATAGTAAATAAATAGATCTAAAATATGATTTAATCAAATTAAATTGAAAACATGCAAGACTATTCTATAGAACTATTCTATTTTAGAACTAGTCATGCATATTTTCTAATCTTAGATCCAAATCATTTAATTTTAATTTTTTCTGATTTCAGATCTGATCACATCTCATGTGACATCTGAAATCATTTATTTTTTAATTAAAATAAATTTAAAATTCAGATCTAAATACTTTTAGAACCATGGCTCTGATACCAGTTGAAGGGAAAATCCTGATTTTTCCCGGATCCAGGTTCGTTCAGATCTGATCAGATCAAGAGATATATTTCAAAAATTTTTTCTCTTTGATCTAATCAGATCTTGAGATATTTTAGATCTGATTCTTATTATTTTAAAATTAAAATAAAATTAAGATAAATTAAATCAAATTTAATTTACCTTGATTTGGGTAATCCTATTACCCTGTTGATGATCCTGTAAGCAGCGGAAGGTTCTGGATCTAGCCACGCAAGTGCCTGGCCTCTACCGGTATCCACTCGGGTTGGATCTGGAGATCCTCTTCTTCTCTATCACATCTCCAAAAATTCAGATCTGGATCTGATCTGGAGGATCTTCAAAACTTCTTTTGAAGATCAGCAGTCGTCCTTTGCAGCAGCGCAGCCTTCTTAGCTTTTGATCGCCTTTCTTTGATCTGAATCGCACCAACCAAGAATCCAAAACACTTTTGGACGTGGAGAGGAGAGGGAGAAGATGGGTTTGGCATGGAGGAAGGAGGGGAGAGGCAGCCTTGGGGCATGGGGAATTTGATTCAATATCTTTGAGTTGGGCGCAGGGTCTTATTTATAGACTAAGCTGTGATCCAACTCCTCTTCTTCCCAACCAATCACAACCCTTTGTGAAATCAGATCTAAATCTGATTGGTGGGAATAGAGTCCCCTGGATTCCTCCTTAGAGGGTGCCTAAGACCAGTCAAAGTTGGTTCTTAGGAGAACTCTAATTGGAATCCAAAAAGGAGATGGAGTCCTTGTCCAACAAGGACTCCTAGGCGCCTCCAACTTGGCGTGCGCCCTCCTCCTTGCCAGGTTCTGGCAGGGGGACAGGCCCCCACCAGCTCTCCAATAGGTGCATGACATGTGGTCAAAAGTCAAAGTGTCAATGGTCAACGTTTGACCAGTCAAAGGTAGACTTTTGATCAAAGTCAAAGAACAAGAAATGGCAGGTGACCAAAAATGGCAGGTAATGTCTTACAAAATAAGACAACCTTTTCTGACTTGGACAACCTCCAGTCAGACCATATGAAGGCCTCTGATTGAGCACAAACTCTTTTGGCTCAGATAGGACAACTTATTTGTGATGGCAAAAGAAGAATTTTAGGTTCAATCGAGTGTTAACACGATTTTTTTGAACCTAATTGAATCTCATTTAGATCAATTGAACTGGATCAGTTCAATTGATGATCACCAGATTCAAATCCTTGTTTGTGTGATCCAGTTAGGTTCAATTCTATATGGTAATGGGATATGTCATGATCTCTATCATCGACATCATCGAAACTTCTTTCCATGGATCAGAACTTTTTTGATTCGAACAACTAGAATGATCGATCATCTAAATCATTCTAATTGCTTCCCAAAAATCCACCAGTGACACCTAGCAGTATATGGTGGCAACCTATCAGAGCTGAATGCGAACTTCTTGGTGCAGCTACTTGTGTGATTAAGTTCTTCTATCTTGAGCCCCGATTAGATTAGGGTTAAGGTGAACTCGTCAAACCCTAGTTTCTATCAAATGATGTAATCATTCGATTCAAGTCCAATGTGAAAACCTAAATAGAAACTCTTTCTATTATTTCACTCTGCCATGGCCATGGGCTTTAGGACTTGATTTCTCATGATCATCATAGGTTGGCCTCCTCTAACCACTGAGGTAGATTAGAATTCCATCTTGATGCCTCCAGCTTTCTACAATGAAACTGCTATAGCAACATACACCTTAGGGTTCCGTATGGCTAGGAGCGAACGAGTAACGGTGTAGTCAAAACTATAACACCCTCAAGATGAACTGCCGATGCCACCTCAGGTCAAATGAACCAGACACACTACTGCAGCATCGAGTCAGTCATTGACGAGAAGGTAGACTTCCTAATGATACTCTGAGGTGGTCACGCTCAGTGCTCTCATTCTCTAACGAGTACCTGTACTCTCGCTCTGGCTTGTCTCCACACCGTAGACTCAAAGACTCATCTACTAAAGAGAAGCGATTGTACACCAACCTTCGGATCAATCACCATCTCGTGATGATCCTATGTGCGGAAGCATTTTATGAGTTAACAATGATTATTCATGTCTTAAATTTTCAACTCTTGAAAATATGAATTATCATTACCATTAATTCAAAGGATGTATCACAGACACTAAATACACATATGTGATAGAAAATAACCCATTTTATTGATATTAGTCAAAATTATAATTTTACCCCTAAAAGTGTATTACAAGTGTCAGCCAATTCTGGCTTCTAGGGCACATATATCTAACAATATGATCCACCTGATTTTTATCAAAGGCATAAGTGACTTAGTGTAGTTGAGAAGTTTTTCATAAATACATTGTAACATGCACACATCTTTAATTTCCTATAGTATTCTTCCATTCATCTATTGGATTCTATTCATGGGTTTCTCTCTCTTCTTTCAACAGCACATAGCATTCTATATATAGGACCAGTAGATAGGTCTATTTGCAAGGCGATGTGTGCCGATGACTAGTACTCTTGGCTTTACACCTCGAACAGATGGAGTTGCTTTTCCTCTTCAAGCTTTACTGTGCTCAAACATCCTTAAAATTTTCTTCTCCTTTGCTTGACTTTGGGTGCTTGCTTCCTCTTTTGATGCCTTTTCATTCTACAATTTAAAAAAGGTTGAACTGTCGGTGCAAACTTTTGTTCTCTCTCATTGCCACATTATATAACTATTGAACACTCCTGAAGCGTCACTTTCATTGTTATGCATGTTGGGCACCTGTTTTCATGATGGAGCTGCGTATTTCTTAATGAATTAATTATTCTTCAAAGTCGGGGCTGAGATCAGGCTCTAAGACGTCTTTTCTGGATTCATAGCTGTCTTTCATGAATTTATAATTTGATGCAGATGATGTAACTATCACAGAATTTGAGTCATGACCAGCAAAGAAAAAATATATAGCATCACTCCAACAGTACCTTCATTCACTTTAAACACGGTAAGTCTTCACTCCTGTGCTTACATGCAAGTTTTCCTATTATGGAATTCACAGACTACAGCAAGTTCAGTTTGTCTCCTCGTGCAGGAAAGGCTTCGCATAGTGTACAATATTTGGTAAGCATTCTCTCTCATGGTGGTGAGCTGTCTTTTATGAAAGGGGAGTCAGAAATTTGATTCATGCAGAAATGTGTTGAAAATGTTAACTCATTAATCATCTTTAACTTGAGAATTTCTTCCAGCAAATCGACCATGTCTACAATCCAACCGAGTAATATATCTGCAAATCCAAGTGTTCCCCCCTTAGAAACTTTTCCCTTTAAGCTCTCCTTCCAAGATCTTTAGGTTTTCTGAAAATGATACAAGTGCTCTCTCCTTCTTTTCCCCTTGTGGCATGAAACCTTGCCATACAAAAGGCAAATATTCCAAGAAAGAGCAATTATTTTGTCAATGTTAGAATATAAACAAAATAAGCATGAGAACAACAGTTGATAGAATTTTAAATGCAGTGGGGCACGTCATGCAATTATAGATATATTCATGGACAGTGACATTGGTCAGTCTTGCTTTCACAAGAGCAATCTCATTATTTATGTGGAAGATTGTTCTATGAGCCCACTTTCAGTTCTCAATACTGGTCTTAGTCTACCTGAATTCAATTCTCAACAGGACCTTGGACTCTTTATTACCCATGATTTCTGCAAGAGTTTTTATTACTCTTTTGGCATGGTGTTCTCTTCTTGTCTTTTCTCTTGGGGCAACAGTAAGGCACTTTTAATGTAATATATATAGGAATTTCCCTATTTATTTTCCTTATTAGATGTTAATATCATCATGAAATCAATGTGATGAATAATATTGCATGTTATTGCAATTAGATATGAAATGGTCAGATGCCTAATATGACTGGGTTCATGGATGCTCTTTCTTTGGTTCATCAAAACTTCTAATGTTTTTTCTAAGGATTTTTCTTAGAAATCATGACAAGCCTCGGTCAATGGGCCCGAGATCTGTTTGTGGTCTTACAAAAAATTTAATGAGATCAACTCAAGGACCTAATTGAAAGCATTTGTAAAGATGGCAAAAGAAGACCTCAGGAGTCAGGCCTAGCCTTTTCACAACCTGATCAATAATATTATTGCTTGCAAGCATGATTGTCTAATATTATGCATAGGATATAGGTTCATTTTGTAGTTGTTACGTGTGGTTTATGGTGAAATTTTACTGTTTTGAATTTCTAATGTTAATTATGGATTCTTGTATAGCTTATTTTTCATATATTTCTCCTAGTTCTAAATTCTCTTGTCCATGTGCATTTCTTTTTCGCTAGAATGCTGTGGAACCTGCAGATTTTTGCCTATCTAAAATCTAAATTACCACTTATCATGACTTACTAAATATGTCCTACCATAAAGTATCATCTGATGGGCCGTATTTTTCTTTCCTTGCCTTATCACTAATGACTATGAACAATTTAAATAGGAAATTATGGACTCTGATAGTCCATAATAAATACCACAAACAAATCAATTACAAGTTAGCATTGTAAGACATCGATGATAAGGGGCAGATGCCACTATTACCCTCTCTTTCCCTAATTTAGACAAGAAATATTCCATGGCCCCCTGGTAAGGATTTCAGGAAGGATGGGATTCTCTTTCCGTGTCTCATGAACGTATTCAAGCATGACAGATGATTCAGCAGTTTGTTTCCATTATGAACAAGCACAGGGACCTTCTTATGGACAGGATCATACTTCAAATGCAATGGACTCTTGTTTTGGAGATCTTCTTTAATGAAATTATATTTTGCTCCCTTAATTTTGAGTGCCCAGATGATCCAAAGGATGGACGGGCTTGGCCAGGTCCCTGACAGCTTTAACTCTTCTTTTGCCATTGCCACTTTTGAAGGTGGCTGCTGCAGAACTATCTTTTTAAGCAGGTATATGCTTATTTTCTTTTCTCTAATTTGGGTGTATTCGTGTTTTCCTATAGAATATTATTCTTTCTTGGAAAGGACCTTTCTGGCCTTTTGTCCCAATATACTTATCTTTCGGCATCTCTGGAAACCATTCCTTTTTTCTTGACTGAAGTGGAATCTATTCCATTTGTACTCATGAATTCCCACAGTTTTGAGTGGTAAAAGAACTTTCTTAAGAGGAAAACAAAGGAGTTTGACCCATGTTAAGGTTCTTTTCCCCGTTTTCATTTCAGGACAGTTCAAAAGAGTATGTACTTTCAAAATTCAACGTTTTTTTCCTCTTCTTTTTTTTTCTTTTTTTTTTTTGTGTTCATGCTGGTTAAGATACAACCATGAAAATCTGCTCGAACCAAATTCCAGGCTAACCTATGGCATATTGCATGTTTTGAACTCCTGCAGGTATTTGAAGGCAGCAGCACCTCTCTTACTGTGAGGAGAAATGCCAACCACATGGTGGTGGTGCATCAGTGACTGGTTCGGATCACCACAACCATTCAAGTTTGTGTTTCATCATTAATCAACATCAACACTTATGTAAAGATAATGTGCTTTTGATGGGCTCTTTCAGAATTACAAGGGATAAAGGATGATTGTTCTGTTGTGCAGGATGCTATGCACGCGACCATATGCAGAGAGGCCATAACTGGACATCGTTGCACACGTATGACGTATCCATCCCGGCTGATCAGCGAGACTTGACTACCAACCCACTCAACAGTACACAACGCCATGTAGCTCATATGCATATTAGCATGCATCATAAGAGAACTGTTGATGCAGTAAAATGCTATGTTGGTCATATGTATATTGGCATGCATCATATGAGAACGGTTGAGCTACCAGCCCGAGCCTATAAAACCCACCTAGCAGTGGACTCCTATGTGACTCGCATGAATCAGTATACCACATGCATTGTTCTTCTGCACCATGCATGATATACTTAACATGGTATGCCAAGTCTTTGATTTGCTTCTTATGGATGAATATATCACTTTTGGGCTGCAAGAACAATCGGAATATATAAATTTGGGCATGCTTCATTTTCTGTAGGAAACAATCTTTCCGTTGGATGTCTTCGTACATGTGAATGCTTGCAATTTACATCTTGTGGTCGATACGTATATGCTGTATTTTGAAGAAACATGGGATGATAACTTAGAATTTGTCCTTCATCATCTCGCCTATGTTTGTGGTATCCAGGATGAATGAAACGCTGATCCAATCAATTTACTGACGACGATATACCAACTGAAGTAGTCGGGACCTACAATCACTCATGTGACGTTAGAAAAGTCGATAATTGCTCATACCAAGTTCTTATTCAAGCACTTCAGATGCTACAAATTCTTGAGTAGTCTTAAGACCGTGCTTGTATCTAAGCGAACGGTGACTTCTCATTATGGTTGCAAGGGACGTTGCTAAACGGCCTGAGGCAGACTGAAACAAGATCCGATCACTCGTTAGGGTAGCTTGGGCATGGAACTGATCTTACTTTGAGTTGGACTGGACATCTCAATCAAAGATGAGGTGGATTCTTATAATCGATATCTTATTCGAATAGAGTTCATATCTCAATCTCGGATGTCATAACCGGTTCAAACTCTGGATATGAGTTGGTCCAGATCGGGTAAGTACATGCCAAATCCTGGCAACGGACCAGCCTACCTACATAGGCCCTATATTTCTCCTTTTCTGAGTGAGAATATAGTCCCCATATTTAAGCAACAAACTACAAGCCAATTTCCCAGCCACCCATTCAAAAAAATCCGTCCTCCCAATCATGAACTTTATTAAAAATAATCGCATTCCACCATGATACCCAGCCAACCAAAGGCCATGAGTTTGGCACTAGGCGCCACTGAGGGGAGATGTACATTACATGCATGGGTTGCAGCCTAACACTTCTATGCGGCCAAGCGCTGCTGGCGATAGTTCTGAAAGAACTCCACCGTCTTGTCGCGGGGTGGAAGGTTCTCTTTGATCACAGGAACTTGGAGAAAATTATCAGTCCATGAAGCAAACCATGGAAACTTCTCAGAATCCAATACCTCAAAGGAGGCAACCTCCTCTGCCACCGGCAACCAGAAAGCCATCCACCCCAAAACCAAGTCCGAGAATCCAATATTTTCTCCTCCAAAGAACCTCTTTCCCTTGAGCTCTTCATCAAGTACTCTCACAATGTCCTCCAGATATTTGATAGCATTCTCTTTCTCCTCTCCTTCCGTAAAGTAGACTTTCCCTACTGCATCTCGACACTGCAAAACAAACAAGAAAGAATTTTTCAAAATTTGGAGACATCTCGAGCAGCATGAAGGTGCTTAAAGACCACCATGGAGTTGTTTCTATTAAGCGTATATAATTAGAAACCTTCTGCTGCAGCCATGCCACACCAAAAAGAATACGCACTTGCTAGCAATTTATATAATCAACTAGATAGTTAAAAAAGCAAGCAAAAATTGTCATTAGTGTCTGTCTGTCACCTTGCCCTCGCTATATGTGGCCCAAAAGCGTGCCTTGGTTCGTTCATATGGATCCTCTGGTAAGATGGGGTTATGGTTCCAAACCTCATCAATATATTCAATCATAACAAGGGATTCCACAATTGGCTTGCCCTTGTGGAGGAGCACGGGGACTTGCTTATTGATTGGATTGTACTCGAGAAGAGATGTGCTCTTGTTCGAGAGATCTTCTTCGATGTACTCGTACTCTATCCCTTTTATCTTCAGAGCCCACTCGACTCGACGAACTGCAGGACTCGCCCACATTCCGAAGAGCTTCACCTCGCCGCCACTCGCCATGGTGCTGAACTATGCGACTCTACGCCTCTAGATGTTATTATATATAGTTACATGAACTTGGTGGTGCCGAGGCTGTGCGGTTTGGATGAGATAATGCTTGAGATCCTATGGACCTTCCCTCCAACAGAATGTGAACCCGCCGGCACCTGTGGATCTTTGCTCGGATACTGTGATTTAAGGACTGCATCAATGTTGATGCCGATAAGGATATTCTCATCATGCGCTCTGATATAAAAAGCTGACCTACTCGGAAAGATATCTACTGTGTATCTATCATAGATTACGGGGCCCACCCATTCTTTTAACTTTTGGAAGATGTTGGGGATAAATCCCGCTCCTGCCGAAGCCCGGCCCAACGCTCAGCCCAATGTAACCAGTAGCCGCTGAAGAGCTTCAGCGCCAGGCGCCAGGCCGAACCCTTAACACGGCCGAACTGCCTAGGGGCCGAATCAGCGAGCCCTGGCCGAACTCCTTCGGATCCAGCGGCCGAACTCCTTCGGACCGACTCCAAGCGACCGAGCTTCAATGAAGTCCTCTCAGCGGCCGAACTCCTTCGGACCGACTCCAAGCGACCGAGCTTCGGCGAAGTCCTCTCAGCGGCCGAACTCCTTCGGACCGACTCCAAGCGACCGAGCTTCAATGAAGTCCTCTCAGCGGCCGAACTCCTTCGGACCGACTCCAAGCGACCGAGCTTCAACGAAGTCCTCTCAGCGGCCGAACTCCTTCGGACCGACTCCAAGCGACCGAGCTTCAACGAAGTCCTCTCAGCGGCCGAACTCCTTCGGACCGACTCCAAGCGACCGAGCTTCAATGAAGTCAGCGGCCGAACTCCTTCGCCGACTCCAGCGAGCCGAGCTTCCCTCTCAGCGGCCGAACTCTCAGCGGACGGGCTTTAGTAGAATCCCCAAGCAGGTCGTCGCTCAGGAGCCCGAACTCCTCAGCAGTCGTCAGGAGCCCGAACTCCTCAGCAGTCGTTACACTCAGGAGCCCGAACTCCTCAGCAGTCGTCACTGGGCCGAACTCCTCGGCGGTCGCCCTCATCAAACTTCGGCCGACCGAGCTCCCACCGAACTCTCAAGTGTCCAAGCCTCAGCCTAATAAGTCCAACGGCCGGCCGAACCCCAGACAGCCGGGCCGTGGCTTCTCAGCAGCCGAACCCGTCTGCGGACGGGCCTTAGCTGCATGCCTCTCGCCAGACACCTACGGGAGCCGAACTCCCTCCTATCTTCCTCTTCAGGAGCCCGAACTCCTCCCAAACAGGCACACGACGAGGACCTTCATCCCTTCATTCGGCGAGCTCTGCAACCATCACCATCAGTCAGCCCGCCGCACCATCAGTCAGTCCGCCGCACCATCAGTCAGTCCACCGCGGACGATAGCGACCCGCCGTCAGGCGGCGATGGCTGCCACCCTCCATCCGCCGTATGCGGCGCCAGTGAGACTGACTCCGCCGAACCTCGAGCGGCCCGCCAGCACGCGGCTGCAGTTGTCACCATCAAGCTCCACTATATAAAGGATCCTCCCGACACACTAAGGCTAGGCTCTCTGAACTCTCGACTCTCTAAGCTCTCTGAACTCTCGACTCTCTAAGCTCTCCCCCACATCTCTAAGCTCCGGAACTCATTCCGGGCACTCCATTACTGTTGGTCGGAAACTAACTTGACCGTCGGAGGGTCCTGCCGGAGCCACCACCCCACCGGTTCCGGGCGAGACTTCGTTTTGCAGGTCCCCGGCGACGCCCAGCGGCTTCGATTGCGGCGACCTCCGGCGGCGGCGGATTTCTGCACCAACAGAAGACAATGACACTTCACTAGCGGTCTAGATTGGTTGAATTGTTTCAGGCATTCATGATGAAATTGGGCCAAAAAAAACAAAAATAGGGGTCCAAATTTTCTTCTCCGTTTCTTGTAATTCTCGTCCACGATTCTAACACGAAAACTGCACTTATCGGTCCTGAGAGGAGAAGGGAAGACCGAGATATAACATCACTAAAAGTAGAAGAAGATTGTTGAGTGCTTATGAGAAGGATGGCCAAAAATTCTTAGGATTTGCAATTCCTGAATGCGAAATTTATTTTGTCGTCTAATTCTAGTGACTTTATCCATCCACTGCGGGCCAAGAATGCTTTCTCCCTCATGAAAGAGGTAGAGAGAAAGATAAGAATCCAAGCTGAGGACGGATTGAGATCAGTGGAGGCTATCTGGTCCATCAATCACGTCCATGGTGATGAAAAAGAGTAATTGGTGGTTGGACTCGAGAGCACGTGCCTCCATCTGAGATTCCTGTTGATGCAAGGCTTCCATCATTCACTTTTCCTTGATGGAAAAAGAAAGCCAAGGGTTCTGTCATCTGTGACAGTTGAGAAAGAAAAAAAGGGGCCTTGTTGTAGGATTAACGAGAGGACCATCATCTCTTGGAGTAGTAGTGGTGTAATTGAGCCAAGCTTGATCAAGCTAGGTTTGATGAGCCTGGCTTGAAATTAATTCAAGTACGAACTTTAGTTACGGGCTTAGCTTGTTTCATATTTAATCAAGTTAATTTTTTATATAAGCTAGGCATAAACCTATTTAAGTGATTTGATATCTTTGTTGGATAAGAATTGTATTAAATTTGATTTTAAACTATGTTTGGGCCTGAAATTCATGTAAATTAATCATGGAACTATTTTGCATGATGATTTAGTATTCATGATCTGTTAAACCATCTAACTATGAGTCTACAATCATGTTACCAAACATATCGTAAAATATAACAATTTGATGAAGTCATCATGTTAAATATAGCCATTAGAGTGATCTAAACAACTAATTATAAATTTATGTAGTCCTATTTTGAAATGTTCATAGATGTTTTCAAGTTTTATGAGTTGAGCTTGATCGACGGGGAGCTTTCAAAATAATTTAAAGCCTAAATATTAGGATAAAGCTAATTACTTCATTTATATTTGATCTGAGCTTGGTTGAGCTAAAGTGGATATATTTTTTTTTTTTGATTGTTGATAAAGTCAAATATAGATGCACATCCAATATGAATTCATCTAATAAAACTAGAAAATAAAATATCATAATGAGAACAATGGCCATATCATTTTCTGACATATGGTTTAAAACTATTTGTTGCCTCGGATAATAATCCACCCTGGACTGTATTTCTGATGCCTTGGTCTCATAAAGGTTGTATTTTCAAGCCATGTCCATGGTGTTATGGTGTCAGGCCTTGCCAAACGTGACATGAGTGCTCCAAGGCTACATGCGCTTAGATTGCGACATGTCATGGAATGACAACATGGGACGACAACGACATGTCATTTGACATGATATTGGATGCAGCATGCGATGCCAATTTTGAGTGCCAGTACAAGTTATCACCCGTTAGCCTCAAAGAATAGCGATGTTGTTGCACGCGTAGGGGCCTGGGAGCGATTGCACCTGGCGGCGAGCCAAACCGGTCCCCCATGTATTCATTATTTGAATCGGAATTTGGGACGAAACCTGCCACCATTTGTGCCGTATTTTCCAGTGGGTTCGTGACCCACTTGAGGTCGGGGGGGGGGTTGGACAAAATCTGGTAGTACGAAAAATCTCGAGTGCTGGGGCGGTCCGGGGCCAACGGCCCTTCCGTGCCCTCTCGCTTTTCCGGTACCTGTCGCGAGAGATGTCCCAGGGATGCGGTGGGCTGATAGATTATATTTCTTCTTTATATTTGTATTTATAAACATTATAAATGGAGTGTTTCAGAAAGCGTCTGTTTCCAAATCCTTTCCAGTAAAAATTAATGATGGACGGATCAAAATAAAAATTGATAACGTTGATTATGATTTATTATGTATAGAATATGCAAAAAAAAATCAAAATTATTTATAGAAAATCTGTTAGCAGGACTGAAAAGACTTTCATAATCCATGATTAGAAATCCGCAATACTTTGTAGATTAAAATGCTAAATTTTTTATATTTATATTTGTTCTTTCTTTGGTTGTATGGAAATTCTATAAATGATAGTTTGGCCGATCACCAAAAATCCTTCAAGTAAAAATAGTATAGATAAAATTCAGTATGCGACATGAAAGAGGAGCATGATGGCATATGCACAATTAGAGAACAAAATTAGAAGATTCCAATACCAGAGATCCTATCGAGATGAGTTTTGATGGTTTTGCAGGAAAAATAATCTAGTATGGAGGGCCAACGGTCAAAATCTCGTACATTGAAAGAATGTGAATAGTTTTAGAGGAGGAAGAAGAAGCTTTCGAGTTCAAGATGCATGTATTAGGAATTCCCAAGGATATATGCATGCATTAGGTTTGAAGCTTTCCAATCATACATGATAGAAGAAGATTTGAGTTATCCTTGACTTAGGCCTAGTTCTTAGTCCCTTAGCCTTAATTTTTAGCTTTTAATTTTGCTTTAAAAAGTTGTCTTTTACTGTGTTACTTTGATCTCATGTGAGATAAGAAATCCTGTGAGCGCCGTTACCTACATTAGATTTCGTAACAAAGCAGGGCCTTTCTACTTAGGTTTAGAATCTTAGCTCTTATATTATTACTATTTTTCTTCGAACCTTTGCTATTATTGTAATAATATAATGCCAATAATATAATCTAATATTATCATTACATTTTATTATTTTTATTACTATCATGATATTAATCTAATAATAATACTATAATACTAATTATACTATTATTTTTATTACAAGCATACCATAGAGGAAGAGAAAAGAAACGGTTGGAATGTTGAGTGGATTCATTTCAAAAAGCTTTGTCAATTATAAAATTCCGTATAGTTGAAATTACGGTCAATTTTGTTTGCAGTTCCTCTTGTAAGTTTTAAAACCTCTCTCTCTCTCTCTCTCTCTCTCTCGTATTGTTTGGTTAAGCTGCAGTCCACAGTACTATTACAAGTGTCCTAATTTTCAACTAGTACATTATTATTGTACTTATTGCATCAATTAGGTCGTTTGGGCCCTAGAAAGTTTTGTGTTGTTCAGAACAAAGCAAAATATCTATCCAAATTATCCAATTTGGAGTGTACCGACCCCAGCTAGCTAGGTAAAAGACCCAAACTAGGCCAAATCACTCGACCCCACCAGCTTTCGGAGCGGTCCGAACCCTTACTCTTTTTAGTTTGTTTCCTTTTTTTTTTTTTTTCCCCTTTCTTTCTACGTTTTCTTCCTTCCTTTATCTTTTTTTTCTCTTCCTTTCTTTATTTTTTTTCCCTTTTCTTTCCTTCTTTTCTACTTCTTTTCCTTTCCTTTATTCTTTCTTTCCTTTGCTTATTATTTCCTTCCTTTTTCCTTTTTTTTTCCTTCCTTTTTTTCTCCTCTCCTTCATTTCTTTCTTCTTTGCTATCTTGTTCCTTTCTTTTTTCTTTTTTTCTATATGAATTATACTTTATATACAAAATAAAATATCATTATATTATTCATAAAGGCTGCATTATCAATTGTAATACTATAATAAATGCCATAAATCTTAAAGTAATACTTAAAAATTTAAAAAATATAATACCTAAAAACATTATAGTGGTTTCGAACCAATGTCTGTTAATATATCGAGTATTGATACTTCAATATTAAAATTGCAGATATTATGGTAGAGAGTCATAGATTTTCACTATCTTGCTGCAAAACTTTGTCTAATCCAAACTGTTCTTTTTATTCTTTAATAAATAGATGTTAATGGCAAAGACTTGGCTCCTAGCTTGCCTCCCTCTTTATGCCCGAAAAAGTTGAAAAAAAAGAAAAAAAAAGGGACTCCAATCTATCTATTTTTTTCGTTATAGCTACCATTATGATATTTATTGGCTATGAGATTAGTGTGGGGCAGCTAAAAGAGAACAAGTCATAGTCCCATTCACAATGCAACAAAGAACACAGTATTATTGTTCTTCACTCTTAGTAGGGCTGGAAGTGGATTCGAGCTAGCTCGAGGCTCATCAGGCCAAGCCAGCTTCGAGTCGAACTTTGAGCTTAGTCCGAAACTATTCGGGCTGGGCTTGGGCTTCGAAATAGAGCCTATTTTTCTTTCGGACCGGGCTTGAGCAGACTTTCGATCTGGCTCAGGCCCAGTCTAAGTCCGAGATCGAAGTTGAGCCTGAAACTTTCAGCCCGAGCCTGAGCCTGAAGTTCAATCCGAATTTAGCCCAGCCCATTTTTTTTAATTTAAGATTTAAGACTTTTAGGTTAAAGCCTTAAATTGATTTAGCCAACAAATGCAACGCTCCAAACTTGCATAGAGCCAACAAATATATAGAGAATTGAGTGGTTTGGGTACGTAATTGCTATAGGTTATGGTAGCAAATAATAAATAAAGATTTTTTTTTTGATAAGTGAAAGAAATTAGCCCAGCCCAATATATGGCCCAAATAATAAATTCGAGCTGCCCCGATTGGGTTCGGGCTTGGGCCCAGTGTTGCCCAATGATGGCTATCCAAGAGAGGGGATGAATTAGATACTTATAAAATTATAACAAAATCTGAAATCTAATCAATTAATATGCTTCAACTTAAACTTGTTTGTGTGATTGTGATATGATCAATATATGCAGCAACAAAATCAAAGTATAAATGAAACTATATAAGAATTAAGCTAGTACAAAGTAAGTAAGTAAAGCAAGTAAATAAAATGAGAAGGCATAACAAATACATTAAATTTATAGTGGTTCAGAGCAATCCACTCCTACGTCCACTCTCCAAGCTTTTTTTGAAAATTTTACTATAATTCTTTCTTAATTATAGTGTATTTATTTTTCTAGGCTTACAAACAAATTCAATTAATTTTCAACAAGAGCACCAACCAAAATTTTATACTGTTAGTTTTTCGGACTCACTAACAATCTAGTTGATTTTAATCTTAGCTCACCAACCACAACTATATAATGATTATTTTTTCGGACTAACAATCAATCCCAATTATTTTTAACCTTGGCTCACCAATCAAACCATACAACGTTTAATTACGGGCTTGGACCGATCTTTATCCCAAGTTTCTTTCCTCCAAAGAAACTTGTAAAGAAAATAAAATATAATTTCAGCATAAAAGTAATAGAAAATAAAAATTCTTTTGAAGCACGGAGAAGGAGCTGAATGATTGATCTTTTGAAATTTGACTTTTTTTTCAATCAATGCTTGAGAGGATGTTGAGGATATTGGAGAAAATTACTCTTGAAAAGCTCTCAATTCTGTACACTCTATCCCTCTCTTTTTTTTTCTCAATGATATTCAATAATCCTCTCTTAGTTTAAAGATTTTCTCTCTTTAACCCGCTTCTTTTATTTCTTCATTGAGTCTTTAGACTTTTATATGCTTCAAAGTGACTGAAGAATAAGTTTTGACCGTTGGAGCTCTTGAAATAGTCGTTGGAAGTCATTATGGATAAAAAGTTAAAGTTATGAAAAACTAATTATTATAGTCGGCTCAATTTTTAACAAGGTCGGCTTAATTTTTCACTGGATCGGCTCAGTTTCTAACTAGGTCGGCTCAGTATCAATAGACATCAAAAATCAGCTTTCTATTTTTTTACTTTTTGAGACTAAGCTAATCTAATTTTTTTCTGAGTTGACTAAGTACTGAGCTAGCTCAGTTTTTTATCGGATCATCTAAGTTCTCAGCCTTCAACAATTCTACATATATTTCTGCATAAGTGACTTTTTGTCTTCAACTTTTGAGGACTTCTTTCATCTTGATTTTTATGATCTTTTCTATAATTAAAGCTTTCCAAACTTTTTATTTGAGCTTTATTTGAGTATTGAAATCATTCTTTTCTTTGACTTTTTTTCTTTTGAGAAAATTTCTTCTATGGATAATTTTTTCATTTTAAGTATTTGAAAAATTCTACATATATTCTTGAGAGGAGCTGAATGATTGATTGACTGAATGATTGATCTTTTAAAACTTGACTTCTCTTCAATCAATGCTTGAGAGGATGTTGAGGACATTGGAGAAGATCACTCTTGAAAAGCTCTCAATTCTGTACACTCTATCCCTCTCCTTTTTCTTTTCTTAATGATATTCAATAATCCTCTCTTAGTTTGAAGATTTTTTCTCTTTAATCCACTTCTTTTCTTTCTCCATTGAGTCTCTAGACTTTTATATGCTTCAAAGTGACTAAAGAATAAGTTTTGACCATTGGAGCTCTTAAAATAGCCGTTGGAAGTCATTGTGAATAAAAAGTTAAAGTTCTGAAAAACTAACTATTATAGTCGGCTCAGTTTTTAACAAGATCAGCTTAATTTTTCACTGGGTCGGCTTAGTTTCTAACTGGATCGGCTCAGTATCAATAGATGTCAAAAATTAGCTTTCTATTTTTCTGCTTTCTGAGACTAAGCCGATCTAATTTTTTACTGAGTTGACTAAGTACTGAGCTAGCTCAGTTTTTTACTGGATCATCTAATTTCTCAGCCTTCAATAATTCTATATATATTTCTGCATGAGTGACTTTTTGTCTTCAACTTTTGAGGACTTCTTTCATCTTGATTTTTATGGTCTTTTTCATAATTAAGACTTCTAAAATTTTTTATTTGAGCTTTATTTGAGTATTGAAATCATTTTTTTCTTTAACTTTTTTTTTAAGAAAATTTCTTCTATGGATAATTTTTTTATTTTAAGTACTTAAAAAATCCTACATATATTCTTAAAATGCATGATTAGTATTATTTATGCTCAATATTTTAAAATTATCAAAATCAATATTAGGGTCAACAATCTCTCTTTCTTTTTGATGATGACAAAATCTTGAGTATATACATAATAAAAATAAATAATATGTTTCAATAAATTTTGTCAAAATGTATATGAAGTATCATAAAGTATAGATTAAACACATGAATGAGTACTTCATGAATATTCTTAATTAATCTTTTGGTTTATTGTACATAATTAATTCATTACATATATTTTATATACTCATTTTAAATTTATGTCTCAATTCAAGTCAATAAGTATTAAGGTTTCAAGCATCAAATTTATTGAGTTTCTTAAGCATTAATCCTTTAAACATATACTCAATATTTTTCTTCCTCTTTTTGACAGCATCAAAAAGCTTATGAGAAGGATGAAGAAAAGTTATCAAAATCAATAATATGAATGTATCAAAGTAAGTGATGTATCAAAGTAAGAAATATATTAAGTTCAAAAAATTAATTTAACTGAATTATTCCCATTTTAAAATTTATTCTTTCACTCAAAATAAGTTTAAAATATTTATTTTAATTTTAAAAATTAGCTTGAATTTAAATATCAAAGACTTTTTTCTTTTTGAATGAATATAATTTTTAATCAGATTTTTAAATATATACTTTTAAACTTTAAAAAGAATATAGCTTTTCAAAAGATTTGAGTATGAAATCAAGTATAATATGTACTTTAATATTTATTTTTTTTAAAAAAAAAATTAGTCAATTAAGTTCAGAAAAGATATGTATCGAGCAAGTCAATGATTTTAATATGTAGTATCAAGGCAAATGAGAATCACTTATTTAAACTCTTTTATTAAGTAAAAGATTCATGATACAATTAATTTTGTAAGAAATTTTCAATGCACATCAAAATTTTAGTATTATATTTAGATTTTTAAATGAGTTTCTAAAATTAAAATTATGTATCAAATTAGTAAATCAGATTATCAAACTCAAATTAAATCAAATTAGTTTGGAGTGAGAATATGTTTCAAATTAATTTTAACTTCAATTAGTCATTAAAAATAATTTAGCAATCAAATCAATCGAATTAAATTAAGAGATCAAGATCATATAAAAGCTTAAATTAAAAGGGACATAATATAATTATTTGAGAATTTAAGATCAAAGATAATATCTTGATACTAATTAATTGTTAAAGAGAATGATGATATGATTAAAACACACAAATTATAAATAATTACTTAAAACAAATCAATCAAAATAAGTGAAGTACAAATGATCATCCATAATTTCTATTTTTGTTGAGTTCCAAAATAATTTCAATAATGTTTTCTCTTCCTATTTTTCATAATTAATGTCGTAAATTACTTTTTAATTTTTTCTCTTCTTTTTCTTTCAAAATAAGTATCTTTATCATAAGTTTAATTGATACTAAATTTAATCTTTAAATTTAGATAATTTAACTATCAAATTTTTAAAAAAATTATTTTTAAAAGAGTATCAAATTTGAACCATATAAGACATCTAATTTCAAACTAAGCATGTTTGATATGAAATTTATATTGATATCACGCTTCCCCTTTCTAAGTAGATTGAATTCAGATCTTTCTAAATACATTGATGGATAGAGCTTTCCAAAGATATTAGAGCACATTTAATATCAAATTAAGTATGTCTAATGATAAATTCATATTGATACTACTTTAGGTTTCAAAGGATTGAGTTTTTCAAATGAAATATGTCAAAAATTTTTTGATACCAATTGAACTAAAATTTAGACCAAATCGTGATTTTCTTGACAGTTCAATGCCACTTAAAGATCAATTTATAAATTCAGCTTGATGCCAATTATTTTTAAAAAAAATTGATAGTTAAGTATCTTATGGAGGAATGTCAAAATTTATTCAATTTATAAGTTTAGCATCTAAATAGTTTCATATGCAATCAAGCTCATAATAATTTAGATTTCTCAAATAATTAAAGATCAAAATAGCACGATGTTGACGCAGAAACTTGTCGTCGCCGAATCCGACTGGAGCGGAGGAGGATGAGGTCACCATCGGAGATCTGCAAAATAAAGTTTCATCTAAAGCCGGTGGGGGTGGCTTTGGCAAGATCCTCCGATAATCAAGTCAGCTCTGGCTAATAGGAATGGAGTGCTCGGGAATGAATTCCATAGAGCTTAGAAAAGGGGAGGAGAGTTTAGAGCTTAAAGTTAGCATATTTGGAGGATCCTTTTTATAGGCGGAGCTTGATGGTGATAGTTGTAGCCGTGTGGTGGCAGACCGCTCGAGATCCGATGGAGTCAGTTCTGGGGGAAAGCGCCGTCTACAGCACCGCCTACAGCGGATTGACGGTGATAGCCATCACCGTTTGATAGCAGATTGCTGTCACCTACAGCGGACTGATGGTGATGGCTATAGCTATCTTGATACTGAGCCACTCAAGATCGAATGAAAGATCGAAGAGCTTTGATGTATACCCATTTCGAAGGAGTTCGGACTTTCGAAGGGAATAAGACTGGAGGGGAACGCCCGGGAGGAATAATAACTGAAAGAGCTCGAAAGGAGTTCGACTGTCTTAAGCGTCCATCGGAAGGAGGGGTCCAGGAATCCGACCGAAGGAGGTGTCTGAGAGGAGTTCGACTAGAGCTCGACTACTGAGAAGTTCGATCACTGAGGAGTTCAAACTCCTAGAGGAGTTCGGCTAAAGGGGGGAGCTCGAAAGGAGTTTGGCTCAGGCTCGATCGCGGAGAGTCCGACTAGAGCTCGACCGCTGAGGAGCTCGATCAGGACACAACCGCTGAGTGAAGAGTTCGACTGGAGCTCGATCGTTGAGGAGCTCGGTCAGAGTGCAACCATCGAGGGGAGAGTCCGACTGGAGCTCAATCGCTGAGGAGCTCAGCTAGGGCACAACCACTGAGGAGTTCGACCGAAGGAGCTTGGAAGGAGTTCGGCTCAGACCCGATCGTGGAGAGTCCGAAGGAGCTCGACCGCTGAGGCTCTTCCATGGCTATCGATTGCGTTAGACTGAGCATCGAACTAGACTTCGATAGAAGTAGGATTTATCCCCAACAATAGTCCCTTCACTCCTGAGTTCGAAACTCGATGGAAGGAAGTGCAGAAAAGATGACTGCCAAAGTCCTCTTCTGGGCTCCGTGCTGGTTCAGATTGAAGCTCGGGGGAGGTCTCATCTCCAGCCAAAGTTGATGCTGAAGTTGAAGCCCGGGGGAGATCTCATCTTCAATCGAGGTTGAAGTAGATCTCACCTCCTACGGTCGAGGTCAGAGGTTAAGCTCCTCGGGGGTGATATTGTCACCAATGGTCGAGGCTGACTTGGAGGGGATCTTCTCTCCTGCAGTCGAGGTCAACTCAGGGAAGCTCTTATTTTCTGTGGCTGAGGTTAATACGGATGCTCGAGAGAGATCTGATCTACAGCTGGGGTTGACTCGGTCGCTCGAAAGAGATCTTATCTCTGATCGAGGTTATCTCGGGTGCTCTGGCCAAGATTGTCTCAGGCGCTCTGGCCAAAGTTATTTCAGGCACTCTGACCGAGGTAGTCTCTTGATTTTATCTCTGATCGAGGTTGACTCGGTCGCTCGAAAGAGATCTTATCTCTGATCGAGGTTGCCTCGGACGCTTTGGCCTAGGTCATCTCTGATCTTATCTTTGGCCGAGGTTGTCATCGTCGCTCGGGAGAGATCTTATCTCCTATAGACTTCGGAGCTCGGACTTGGACTTTGCTCGCATTAAGACGAGGTTCTCCTCCTATTCCTAATGGGCTGTGGGGGCACATTCGGACCGTTGTCCGTGCCTCTCCCTCCATCTCGTCTAGGGTGAACGAGGCCTTCGACTTTGCTCGTGTTACGACGAGGTTCTCCTCTTGTTCCTAATGGACTATGGGGGCACATTCAGACCATCGTCTGTGCTTCTCCCCCATCTCATCTAAGGTGAATGAGGCCTTCGACTTTGCTCGCATTAGGATGAGGTTCTCCTCCTGTTCCTAACGAGCTTGGGGGCACATTCGGACCGTCGTCCGTGCTTCACCCCTCATCTCGTCTAAGGTGAACGAGGTCTTCAACTTTGCTCGCGTTAAGATGAGATTCTTCCTCTATTTCTAATAGACTGTGGGGGCACATTTGAACCATCGTCCATGCTTCACCCCACGTCTCGTTTAAGGTGAACGAGATCTTCGACTTTGCTCGCGTTAGGATGAGGTTCTCCTTCCATTTCTAACGGGCTGTGGGGAAATATTCGGACCGTCGTTCATATTTCGCCCTCCATCTCGTCTAAGGTGAATGAGGTCTTCGACTTTGCTCGCATTAGGATGAGGTTCTTCTTCCATTTCTAACGAGCTGTGGGGGCACATTCGGACCGTAGTCCGTCTCCCCCCATCTCGTCTAAGGTAAACGAGGCCTTCGACTTTGCTCGCGTTAGGATAAGGTTCTTCTCCTGTTCTTAATGGGCCACTTTTGCTTATTTCTTTTCTATCATCACATAGTTTTTGTGCCCAAAAATAATATTATTGAAGGAAGAGAATTTTACCGAGGAAAAGTTACTTGCAGCACATCTCCATTTCAGGATCGTAGGGGCGTTGTTCTTCTGGGTTCCCTCGGACAGCAAGTCTCGAGTCGGACGACCTCCTCTATCTCACACTAGCCTTCTCAATTTGGAGCAAGCTTCTCTTAGCTTTGTCGCTGAAAGATGACAGCTCGTCGAAGTACCAAGCTCCTCCCAGGGGTAACGTTGATGACGCCGTGAGGCGGCCGACCTCCTTATCATTTTTGGCTACGGCAGCACCCTTGGCCGATCTTCTCCTACTTCAGATTGACGTCGAAGAAATTTACCCAGCCAGACGACCTTCTTTCTGACGAGCTCCTTAATTTCGTCTCGGAGCTAAATGTATTCCTCAGTGTCATGGCCATGGTCGCGATGGTAGAGGCATTACTTGCTTCGATCGCGCATGTTTGGGGGAGGCCGTAGCCCTTCTGGTCTTGGGGGAGATCGTAATCCTTCTAGTCTTGGTAGCTGGTTCTTAATTTCTATGAGAATTTGAGTTCGAGGAGCATTGCGGAGGGCGCGGTCGAGAACCTTTCGGAAGGAGGACTTCTTTGCGCTCTTCTATCGGGGCTTTCTTGATGGCGAGCTCGAGGAGTTCGGGCCTTGCTTGCATTGGGGAGGTCATAAGTACGGTCGAACTTCATTGTCCGGACTCCTCTTGTAAAACCTACGGGAGAACTTCATGCCCCTTTGTCGGGGCTTCCTTAATGATGAGTTCGAGGGGGAGTTCGGGGGCCTCGCTCGCACTGGGGTGGTCATGAGCACAACCAAACTTTATTACACCTCTTGTGAAATCTTTGTACAAGTTTGAGGGAGAGTTTGGCCTCGCTTGCGCTGGGGATGTCGTGAGTGCGGTCGAACTTCATTCCGTCTCCCGTGAAACCTTCTTCAGTGATTGCTTTTTGCCTCTCCGGGGTGTGGTGGCGCATCTTTTCTTTTATTGGTCAGTGCCTTGGATCGATGGCCAGTCGATGTTTCATGACCTCGGCATCAATCCCCAGCATGTCCATGGGGGTCCAGGTGAAGACATCCGCGTTTCTCCTGAGGAAGACGATGAGCTGCTCCCAAACCTCGTCTGCTAAGTTGGAGCCGATCTACACCACGTGCTTTGAGTTTTCATCATTTAAGGACACAGAGATGAGGTCCTCCACAGGCTCGCCCCACTCCTTAGTGAGGTCGCGAACATCTAGTCCGTCAACAAAATAAGGGTCGGACCTTTCTCCCTTATGCAGGATGATTGAGTAGCAGTGCCTCGTCAGAGCCTGATCTTTTCTGACCTTTTCGATCTCCCGACTCGTCGGAAACTTCATCTTCAAATAATAGGTTGACACCACCATCCAAAGTGTATTTAGATCAGATCGGCCGAGAATCGCATTATAGACGGATGGAGACCTCACGACTAGGAAATCGACCTGCGCTTTAGTCAATTTCGGATGTTGCCCTACCGTCACAGCCAAAGTTATTATGCCTTCGACTGGTACGGCGCTGCCAGTGAATCCCACCGGTGGAGAATTCATAGGCCCCGAGTGGCCATCGGATAGGGACATTCTTGAGAAGGCATCGTAAAATAATACGTCGGTCGAGCTTCCATTATCCATCAAAATGTGACATACATCGTAGTCAGCAATGTTCAAAAAAATTACAACCACGTTATTGTGTGGAAATTGGATACTCTGACCGTTCGCCTCGGTAAAGGTCATGGATTCTACAGTCCTCCACCTCTTCATCGATCTCTCGGATCCATCGGCCTCTCCTTATTGGAGTCCCCCGAGATAGTGTTGATGACATCGAGAGGCGGCCAATCTTCTTGCTGATTTTCTCCACTCGATGGCAATGCCCTCAACCGATCTTTCCGCTCTTCAGGTCGTCTCTGTAGGAATCGGCCATGTCTACCTCGCCTGACGAGCTCTTCGATCTCATCCTGGAGTTGGATGCACTCCTCAATGTCATGACCGTGGTCATGATGATAAAAGCAGAACTTATTGGGGTTACGCTTACTGGGATGGGAACGCATTCTCTCCAATCTCGGAAGTCGTTCCTTAATCTCCATCAACACTTGGGCTTTCGGGGCATTAAGGAGGGCGTAGTTGTGGAATCATCGTCGGGAAGAACTTCGATGATGGAGAGAACTTTGGCACGCCTTTCCATCGGGGCTTCCCTGCCTTCGAGCTCGAGGGGAGTTCGGGCTCGCCGGCGATCAGGAGGAGTCCAAAAATGCGGCCGAGTTTCATTTCACTTTCCTTCTTCGGTGGGCCTGCCTGGCCCATCGATTCGCTGCAGGCCCATCGATTCGCTACTTGCCGCTGGCTTCATCGTCTTTGGCCTCGAAGGCCTCCTCTGCCCAGGCATAACTTTCAGCCCGAGCTAGCATGTCAGTAAAATCCCTGGGATACTTCTTTTTCAGGGAGAACAGTAAGTCATTCTTCTGAAGGCTGCCCTTGAAGGCGGCCATGGCGACTGACTGGTCCAGATTTCGGACCTCCAATGCGGTAGTATTAAACTGGGTGACATAAGCCCGGATGGATTTCCCCTCCCTCTGCCTAATGGCCATTAAGGAATCCGAACCTCGACGCGAACGTCGACTACTGATGAAGTGGGCCACGAACTGTTGGCTCATCTGATCAAACGATAAGATGGTACTCGACTTAAGCATCGAGTACCAATTCCTGACAGCTCTCTTAAGGATAGAGGGGAAAGCCCGGCATAAGATGGCATTTGGCGCACCATGGAGTAGCATCGTTGTCTGAAAGACTTCCAAATGATCAATCGGATCGGTGGTCGCATCGTAACTCTCGAGCTGTGGGAGATTGAAGTTCGGCGGGATCGGTTCCTGCATAATTTTCTACGAAAAAGAAGGGTCAGTACAAATGTCATTACCACGTGAGGAGGGAGTGTGACGAAGTTCCTTAATCCATCGGCTCATTTCTAAGAGCCTTTGATCCAAGAGATCTTCACAATCTTTGATCTCCAAGATTTTTTGGTAGAGCGGGTGCGAAGCTTTCCCCTAGGTCGAGCCATGGTTCAAGCAGGGGATCTCCCTCCTTTGCCTTCGACTTTCGAGAATCGAAGGTCGGATAGCCCAAGTTGGCTGTTCCTGGATCGGATCGCACGGCTCTGGGGAGTCCCGTGTTGGTTGAGCTGATGTCGGAGCCTATCGGTGCATGGTCTGCACCGCCTTCGTGAGGCCACGAACCTGCTGGACGAGCAGGTTGAACTGCTCCGCATCCACCGCAGCCATGGATGGAACTTGGGCCGCCAGGGCTGGAGCGGGAGCAAACGGATCTGAACGAGATCGGGCCATGGAGGTCGCCGACCGTTGGGTCGAAGTTCTCCTGGGGGGCATTTTCTCTTCGAAAAAGAACTCTAGAGAGGAAGAAGAGAGATCTCCGGAGAGGAGAGAGAGAGAAATCATCGTCGAGCACTCCTTTAAGAACAAGAGAACCTTGGAGGTTTAGGGCCCTCCTTCTAGCGCCAATCTGTTGACGCAGAAACTGATCGTCGCCAGATCCGACTGGAGCGGAGGAGGATGAGGTCGCCATCGGGGACCTGCAAAATAAAGTCCCATCCGGAGCTGGTGGGGGTGGCTCCGGCAGGATCCTCCGACGATCAAGTCAGCTCTGACCAACAGGAATGGAGTGCTCGGGAATAAATTCCACAGAGCTTAGAGAAGGGGAGGAGAGTTTAGAGCTTAGAGTTAGCATATCTGGAGAGTCCTTTTTATAGACGGAGCTTGATGGTGATAGCTGTAGCCGCATGGTGGTGGGCCGCTCGAGGTCCGACGGAGTCAGTCTCGGGGGAAGGCACCATTTGCAGCACCGCCTGCAGCGGGTTGATGGTGACAGCCATCGCCGCCTGGTAGCAGGTCGCTGTCGCCTGCAGCGGACTGATGGTGATGGCTGCAGCTGTCTTGATACTGAGCCACTCAGGGCAGAATGAAGGATCGAAAAGCTTTGACGTGTATCCATTTCGAAGGAGTTCGGACTCCCAAAGGGAACAAGGCTGGAGGGGGCCGTCCAGGAGGAACAATAGTTGAAGGAGCCCGGAAGGAGTTCGACTCCCGTAAGCATCCGTCGGGAGGAGGGGTCCAGGAATCCGATCGAAGGAGGTGTCTGGAAGAAGTCCGATTGGAGCTCGACTACTGAGGAGTTCGACCGCTAAGAAGTTCGATCGAAGGGGGGAGCTCGAAAGGAGTTTGGCTTAGGCCCGACCGTGGAGAGTCCGATTGGAGCTCGACCGCTGAGGAGCTCAGCCAGGGCGCAACCACTGAGGGGAGAGTTCGACTGGAGCTCGACCGCTGAGGAGCTCGGCTAGGGTGCAACCGTTGAGGAGTTCAACTGAAGGAGGAGCTCAGAAGGAGTTCGGCTCAGGCTTGACCACGGAGAGTCCGAAGGAGCTCGATCGTTGAGACTCTTTCATGGCTACCGGTTGCGTTAGGCTGAGCATCAAACTGAACTTCGGCGGGAGCGGGGTTTATCCCTAACACATGATATAAAGGATTGAACAAGCATGTTGAATTTAGAATAAAATAATAAACTTAAAATAAATAATCAATATGATATACTAGTTTTAATCAATACATCAAACTTTTAATTCATGGAGTATGATCATTTTAAGCAATGATAAATCATCAATATCAATCAAGCACACTCAATAATTATGCTAATTAATAATCAGAATATATTTAGCAAATAATGATGGCATAGTATGAGAAAGATTTTGATTTTACTAAACATCATCATCCATCCAATTTCATTTCCAAGACATCCATCCATAATATTTTTTTTATTCTATTAAATCCTTAATGTACCTACAAAATTATTTGCTAATCTTTAGTACCCAAATTATCTTGGGTCTATGGATGTTATGGTTCCTTTTGAAACCTAAATTTGTTTAGTTAAGATTTGATCAATTCTTTTGGTATTTCATTCTAAAATTTTGTGGCCAATTTTATTACATTTAAAATATATAATTGAATAATTTTCAAATGAAGCTTTGCTAAACATGTTTCTGATAAATTTTTATTTTTTTAAAGGATTATAACTAATTCTTGCTTTATTGAAAATAATTTTTTGATTATTCAATATTGCTCGAAACTTTTGTGATCCAACTATAAAATTTTCAAGCATGAACTTCAAGTTTTCAATATCTTTTCTCAATTTTTCATTTTCTTCCATAAGAGATTTCTTTTCTTCTAATAAATTTTCTTTCTCTTCAACATAAAGTTTTGATTTTTTGAATTTCTCTTTTAATTTAATATTTTCTTCAACTAAAGATTTTTTAGTTTTAAAAAGCACATTCTTTTCTTTAACTAAAGAATTTATTTCTTTCAAAAAATCTTTTTTTCACTCAAAAGGTTATTCTTTTCATTAGCTAGAAGAATATTTGATCTTGTACGCTCTTTATTTTTCAGTTTTAAATTTTTGAATTCATCCATTAATTCATTAAAGACTTCAAATAACTCATCAAAAGTAAAATTGAAAGAGCCATTAATATTTTCCTCACCATTATTGGCTATAAGATAAAGATTGACGATATGTTCTTCCTCTTTTTCATTTTTTTTCTATACCATGCTCCCCCTTAGTTAATACTTTAATTTTCTTTTGTTTCTTCTTCTTTTTCTTTCCATCCTTGTGAGTCATGAGGCATAGATTGGTGTGAGTTTTCTTTTCTTCTTGGAAGCTTGATTCCTTTTTTCGATTTGCTCTCCCAAAAGTTATTTTCAATTTCTTCTATATTTGATTTATTGAAATACATGAAGAAATTATATTAAACTCATTAATATCTGAGCAATAAAGCATGTTCATGGTCTTGGTATTTAGTTGGGTCATCTCTTTATCGTACTTGATCAATGCATTGTGGGTGTGTAAGGTATCAATAATAATTTTTTATAAATTATAATCATGTGCTTGTATGAAGATTTTTATCTTAGCTTTTCAATAGATAAAATTTAAGCCATTAAAAAATGGGGGTTTATCTATGGAATGATTTTCATTAAAAAGAGATTCTATTTTAGATTACCAATATCTTTAGCTCTTGATCATTAGATCAACAACCAATAATAGAGCACATGCTCTGATACCACTTATTGCCCAAGAATGGCTATCCAAGAGGAGGATGAATTGGGTACTTATAAAATTATACCCAAATCTGAAATATAATCAATTAATATGCTTCAACTTAAACTTGTTTGAGTGATTATGATATGATCAATATATGCAGCAATAAAATCAAAGTATAAATGAAACTATATAAGAATTAAGCTAGTGCAAAGCAAGTAAGTAAAGCAAGTAAATAAAATAAGAAGGCACAACAAACACACGAAATTTATAGTGGTTCGGAGCAACCCGCTCCTACATTCACTCTCCAAGCTTTTCTTAGAAATTCTACTATAATCTTTTCTTGATTATAGTATGTTTATTTTTTTGGACTTACAAACAAACCTAGTTGATTTTCAATAGGAGGACCAATAAAAATCTTATACCATTAGTTTTTCGGGCTCACCAATAATCCAGTTGATTTTAACCTTGACTCACCAATTACAATCATACAATAATTATTTTTTGGAGCTAACAATCAATCCTGATTGGTTTTAACCTTGGCTCACCAATCAAACCATACAACGTCCAATTACGAGCTTGGACCGGCCTTTACCCCAAGTTTCTTTCTCTCAAAGAAACTTATGAAGAAAATAAAATATAATTTCAACATAAAAAAATAGAAAATAAAAATTCTTTTGAAGCATGAAGAAGAAGCTGAATGATTGATCTTTTGAAACTTAACTTCTCTTCAATCAATACTTGAGAGGATGTTGAGGATATTGGAAAAGATCACTCTTGAAAAGCTCTCAATTCTATGCACTCTATCTCTCTTTTTTTTTTCTCAATAATATTCAATAACTCTCTCTTAGTTTGAAGATTTTTTTCTTTAATCTACTTCTTTTCTTTTTCCATTGAGTCTCTAGACTTTTATATGCTTTAAAGTGACTGAAGAATGAGTTTTGACTGTTGGAGCCTTTGAAATAGCCGTTGAAAGTCATTGTGGATAAAAAGTTAAAGTTCTGAAAAATTAGTCGTTACAGTCACTAGATCGACTTAGTTTTTAACTGGATCGGCTTAGTATCAATAGACATCAAAAATCAACTTTCTATTTTTTTATTTTCTGAGACTGAGCCGATCTAGTTTTTCACTGAGCTGACTAAGTACTGAGCCAGCTCAGTTTTTCACTGGATCATCTAAGTTTTCAATCTTCAACAATTTTGCAATATATATTTCTGCATAAGTGGCTTTTTATCTTCAACTTTTGAGGGCTACTTTCATCTTAATTTTTATGATTTTTTTCACCATTAAGACTTCCAAAACTTCTTGTTTGAGCTTTATTTGAGTATTTAAAATTATTCTTTTCTTTTATTTTTTTTTTAAAGGGATTTCTTCTATGGATAATTTTTTTATTTTAAGTACTTGAAAAGTTCTACATACATTCTTAAAGCATATGATTAGTATCATTTATACTTAATATTTTAGAATCATCAAAATCAATATTGGGATCAATACCCGGGCTAGGCTCGGGCCTTAAAATTTATAAAATTTTTGGGCCTAAGCCCAATCCAAAGCCCGAATAATAATTTTCGACCGAGCTCGGGCAGGGGCGAGGCTCGGCCTAGCCCGGCTTGTTTTCAGTCCTAACTCTTAGGATTCGTGTGGTTGGGGTATGTTATATTATGAGATAATCTAATAATTTCTAAAAATTATTTATCTAAAAAAATGATTATGAAGAAAAATAATTTTTATTATATTTGGTTGATGAAAAAATTACTCTAAAAAATGATATTAAAAAAAATTACTATGTTTGATTGAAGATAAATCTACATAAGAATATGGCCAAATTTATAAATATATTTTTTAATATAAAATAATTTTTAATATTATGATAGCATTATCATCTCGAATTAGTTTTTATATAATGACTATAATCACATAGCTCTTTTCATAATGCCATATCCATCTCAATTTTTTTGTAAAATTTTTTTATTGAATAAATTTAAAAAAATATCAGAATAAATTCAATGATGATATATATAATTTTATTGGAGATATTTTTATCAAGTATGAATTAATATCACTAAAAAATTTACTAAATGCCAACTCGCCAATGATATTTGTTTTACTTTCTTTTTTCAAAAAATAAGCATGGAGCCCACCATTTTTTTACCATCTCTATCTTCTACTTTTTATACCAAATATGATAATCTAATATAGAAATCATTTTTTCATGCTAGAATACCTCTAACCAAATGGATCTTTATAGTAAATTATAAAATAAGTAAGCAAAAATATTATTGGATATCCTTATAGGTACAGCATATCATATTCTTCCTCTAATTTTTCTTTTAGCATTAAAGAGTTTGAATGGCGAATTCTCAGGCTCGCCGCTTCAAGTGGCGATTTCATCAATTTTTTTTGCCCAGGAGAGTGGAGGGAGGAGGAGCCATGGACATGCAAGGGCGGTAAGGAGGGGGGGGCGCATGGGTGTGTGTTGTGTGCAGGTACCTAGGGTGGGGGGTGAGGGGGATTTTTTTTTCTTTTATTTCTTTTTCTTTTGTGTAGTAGATGGAGGGGGAGGGGGCGGTGGTGATAGATGGGTACTCAGAAGGGATGGGGTGGCGGTGGTGATTGGCAGGACCCAACCGGAGGAGGGGAGGTGGGGGGGGGTGGCGAGGGCAGGAAGGGTTTTTTTTTTTGAAGTTTTTTTAAAAAATACTTTAAAATAAAAAATAATAAATAAATAAAATAAAATAAAATATTTTAAAAATAATTAATTAAAATTTTAAAATAATAATAAAATATTATTTTAAAAAATAAATTTAAAAAATGTGCGGATGGCATCGAGGAGTGGCGATCATGTGGAGGAGTCGTGGGCGTTGTCGGTGGGGGGGTTTGGGTGTTCGGTGCAAAGCCACAGATGGAGGAGCTACGAATAGTGTCAGAGGAGGGTATGGATATTCGCAAATTTTTTTTTTAAAAATAATAATAATAATTTATTTTAAAAAAATGATTAAAGTTTAGAGAACTCATCCGGCTCTCAAGCGCACTCCTCAGCGGAGTTGGGAGGCGCTTATTTTTTAAATTATTTTTTAAAATAATATTTTTATTATTTTTAATTTTTTTTCCTCCTATTTTTTAAAATTATTTTTTAAAATTAATATTTTATTATTATTATTATTATTTTTATTTTTATTATTTTTGATTTCTTCCTTCTCCTCTACACACCCTCCGCCCTCTGCATGTTGGCCACTGCTCTGCGCACCCTCCCAACTCCCTGTTGATGATTCCTCCCCACCCCACACGACTGCGAGTCATCCGCTCGCACTACCCTTTTCTTTGCTAATGGGTTCTCCGCGCTCACCCCCTTCCGGCACTGCCTGTGGATCATCCGCTCGTCGTCCGTCGCTCCATGAATTTTATTATTATTTTAAATTTTTTTTATTTCATTCTTCTTCTTTAATGAATTTACGTAGAACACCCACACCCTTGCTCCAGCACCACTTGCGGCTCCTTTGCATCCACCTATGCATTTTTTTAATTTTTTTAAAATTTATTTTATTATTATTTTAAATTTTTTTTATTTTTTCTTCTTCTACGACTTTGCGTTGAATACCCATACCCCCACCACCAGCACCGCTCATGACTCCTCCGCACAACTGCTACTCCTCAATGCCCATCTACATATTTTTTAATTTTTTAAAAAAATAATATTTTTTATTAAATATTTTAAATATTTTATTTTATTTTATTATTTTATTTAAAAAAAATCTCTTTCTTCACCACCGCCCTCCATGCCTTCTTCTCCTCCGTCAGCCAAAAAAAAAAAAATACTCCCTCCGCTTTTTCTCTATCCCATCAACCCTTCGGGGTTGGGTCGCCGTCCATCACCCCTACCGCCCCTCCGGGCAGGTCCCTACCAGTCACCATCATCCTCAACGTCTCCTCCTTCGTCCGTCAAAAAAAAAAAATTCATCCTTTACTCCGCTCCGCACCACCCCCACCTGATATCCGTCATCATCGCCCCCACCCCTTTGGATACTTGCTCATCACCACTGGCCTCCTCCTCCATTTGGTAAATCGAAAAAAAAAAACCCTCCCCTCCCCTCTGCCCCCATCTCCTCGGTATCCGCTCGCCACCACCGTCCTCCTCACATCAAAAAAAAAACCCTCCGCCCTTCCCCTCTCCCCACCAACGCCCCTACCACTGCACATCCTCTGCAGCGTTCTTCCTCTGCCCTCCATTCGAGGATTAAAAAAAAACTGATAAAATTATTGGCTGGGCTGGCGAAACAGTGAACTCGCCATTTCACGATGTCAACGAAATTATTAGTGATTTCATGGATGATGGTTTTAGAATTAAATTTAAAATAATCGTATTTTTAAAAATAAATAATAAAAAATATTAATAAAAAATACCCGCCATGTTTGGCTGTCAAATGGATGGGCATTGCGTGCAGACTGCAGTACAAGATATAATTTGCATGCGGTACATCATTTCCGGTTTGGTATCTGTTTGTCTCCGTAATCGGATGTTGCGGCTGTTATGCAGAGCTGTACTATATTTTATGGTACAAAATATGTACCACAGAGAATGCCAGGAATGGTCGCCATCAGTGGATGGGAGCTTTGCAGCAGGTAAGATTCCATCACAATGTCAGAGCTCATGAATTCTGCGGATTTTATTTATTTATTATTTATTTTCAAAAATACCGGCTTCGCTGATTTATTTTCAAAATTATTGAAATCGCTTCTTGAAACAATGAGTTCGTTGCTAGATGAGCGGTTGACATGGCATTAAAATCACCTAAGACGATGAGTTTACACTGGACTCGTCTATTGAAGTGGTAATTTCGAACTCACTATCTAAACTGATGATTTCGTTGTATACTTCTTCTTTTTTTTTTCTTTTTTTTTTTTTTTTTTTTAATTTTCGAACAAAGAATAGATCGGATGAAGGAAGAGGGATAGGATGAAGGACGGAGGAAGAGGGACGCGAGTGTGGGGGCGGGGTACTGAGGGGAGGAAGTTTTTTTTTTTTTTTTTTTTGATATACGCACGAGAAGAGGAGCATGATTGTCGATGGTGATAGGTGTGGTAGGAATCCAACTAGAGTACGGGGGTGGCGATGGCGATGGCGATGGATATCTTGGGAGTGGCATGGAGGTGGAGGAGAGGGAGGCACGGATAGAAGGGAGGGGGATGCGGTTGGCAATGATGATCAACGATGGGAACCCAACCTTGGTATGAGGGTGGTGATAGCGATGGATACCTGAGAGGCGGCGTAGGGGTGGATGGAAGGGAGGTGCGGACGTAGGAGAGAGGGGTATGAGAGGCGATAGTAACCGAAGAGAAGGAAGAAAGTTTTTTTTTAATTTATTTATTTATTTATTTATTTATAATACTTAAAAATAAAAAAGATAAATAAATAAAGTAAATATAATAAAATAATATAAAATATAAAATATTTAAAAATATTTAATTATATTTTTGAAATAATAATAAAATATTATTTTTTAAAAAAATAAATTTAAAAATAATTTAAAAAGGGAGGAAAAGAAAATTTAAAATAATAAAAAAAAAATAATAAAATAAAAATAATAAAAAGGAAGGCAGGCGAAGGGGCAGTGGTGACGAGGGCCAGGGAGAAGGGAGAAAATTTTTTCTTTTTTTTTTAATATTTAAAATTAAGAAAAAAATAAAAAATAAATAAATAATAAAATAAAATATTTAAAAATATTTAATTAGATTTTTAAAATAATAATAAAATATTATTTTTTAAAAAATAAATTATAATATTTAAAATAAATATTTTTATAATATTTTTTAAAATAATAATAAAAAGAAAATGGAAGAAAAAAATGAAAAAATAACATGCCGGTGGGGAGTTTGAGTATTCGATGCAAAGCCAAGGAAGAAAAAAAGAAAATAAAAAAATATTATTAAAATAATAATAAAATATTTTTTAAAAAATAATTTTAAAAAATGCATAAGTGCATGCGGAGGAGTAGTGGGTACCTGCTTGTGTGTCCTCCGCTCGCATCCCCCACCTTTCACTGCATCCTCCCTCCATTTAGGAACAAAAAAAAGAAATACTTAAAGGTGCAGAGAACTTAAATTATTTTTTTAAATTAATATTTTTAAAAAAATATTTTTAAATTATTTTTTAAAATTAATTTATTATTATTATTGGATTTCTTTCTTCTCTTCCGTGCACCCCCGCCTCCATACGTCGGCCACTGCTCCACGCACTCTCTGCCCCCATAATAATATTTATTATTATTATTATTTAAAATAATTTTTTAAAAAATAATTTTAAAAAATGTACGAGTGCATGCAAAGAAGCAGCGGCCCAATAGAGGAGTCGTGAGTGGTACTGAAGGGGAGTGTGGGTGTTCGACGTAGATTCATGAAAGAAAAAGAATGAAAAGAAAAAAATTTAGAAAAAAACTTAAAGCCGAGAGTACCCACCCGCATATTTTTCAAATTTAATTTTTTAAAAATAATATTTTTAATGCTAGGAAAGAGAGAAATATTTTTTTAATGTTAAAAATAAGAAAAAAAATAAAAAGTAAATAAAATAAATAAAATAAAATAAAAAATAAAATAAAATATTTAAAATATTTAATTATTTTTTAAATAATAATAAAATATTATTTTTTAAAAAATAAATTTAAAAAATATGCGGTTGGCATTTAGGAGTGGCGATCGTGCGGAGGAGCCGTGGGTGGTGCCAGTGGGGAGTCTGAATGTTCGGCACAAAGCCACGAAAGCAAAAATATATATATATTTTTAAAATAATAATAAATATTTTTAAAAAAATAAATTAAAAAATACATAGGTGCATGTGGAGGAGCAACGGCACCACACCTCCCCATTGGTACCACTCGCAGCTCCTCCGCCTGACCGTTGCTCCTCCACGTGTACCCATATTTTTTTTAAAAATTATTTTTTTAATTAAAATAATTTAGAAAAAAAATAAGATAATAATAAAAAATTATTTTTTAAATAATAATTTAGAATAATTTAAAAATTATTTAAAATAATAATAATAATATTATTATTTAAATAATAAAAATTATTTTTTAAAAAATAATTTAGAATAATTTAAAAATTATTTATTTTTATGGTCACTAGCCGATAAGAAATTTAAATAATTTTTTATTTATTTTTATTTTTTTCTTATTTTAAAGCATTAAAAAAACTCTTTCTTCCTTCCTCCTTGCCCCCATCACTACCGCCCACGTACTTGCCTCCCCCTCCGCAACCCTCCCATCCTTCTGATCAGGTCTCTACTATCGGTCACCATTGCCCCCCGCGCCCGCCTCCCCCTCCACGAGCCCCCTTCGACCCTTCGATCGGGTCTCCACCGCTAACCGCGCCCCTCTCCCCCTCCATCATGGAAAAAAAAACTCTTCATCTCCTCCGCCACCCCCGAGCTCGCATTCTCTTTCCTCCATCCTTCGTCCGGTCCCCTCTCTCGCTTGCGTCCCCCTCCCTACATCCGGTCCATCCTCCATTGAAAATGAAAAAAAAAAGAAAATAATGAAATCATCGGATGGAGTGGCAAGTTCACTTAACTCGCCACTTTAAATGCCGAATTCACTGAAATCACTTCTTAGAGTGGCAAATTTAGTAACTTGCCATTTTATATGGTGATTTTATTTTGTCCACATCAACTGCTTATATGATAAGAAAATTACCACTTGAAGCGGTGATTTTGAGATGGACGATCCGAATTCTGCAGCCCATTTCAAATATAGGATGGGATGCTGCTCTTCATTGATCAAGCTTATTCGTGCCACCTGAATCCCCTAGCCTGATAAGCTACGAGGATGCATGTCTGCGAAGTCCGCCAGACCTACGGAACTGCCTCCAAAGAATTTCTTCTACCTTTGAGCTCACCTGGCCTCTAGAATGTTGAGGTATTCCTATAAAGTTTTGTTGCATGTATCCTTCGGTCCATCATCACATCCACAATGCAGGAGTCTTTTGGGCCAAAAAAACCACCACGGTTGAAATAGAAATTCTTTATACATCGCATTCGATAACTTTCTACATAAAATATTATTAAAAAAAATATATTTTTATAATATAAAAATTTTATTAATTTTTAATAATAAAAATATATATTCTTTTTTATGATCATAATTTCTTCGTAGGATATTATAATATAACTATGGAATGCTATAATTTTTTCAAATTTTTTTTTTTTTATCATTCAAAATTTTATATAAAAAGTAGAATTGTATGTATTAAATATGCATTAAAAAATGATAGCTACGATAGTATATTTTTGCTGCATGATATTTTTTTAATTAAAAATAAGATAAAAGTGCCGATAAGATGAGATCTATTTTCGAGAATTGGAGAGAAGGTTGTTATTGCCATCTCATCATTGTTCATCATCGTCAAGGAGGAGAGGAGGGCAATGAGTCCGACGATTCTAGTTTCAAGCTCAAAAACGAATCTTTTATAATTTTATATCACCTTTCTCATGAATGAAACCGGCCCCACAGAACCTAGCCATGGCCCTCTCAAAATTAAGGATACTTTGGCAGTATGGCATGATTCCCCTCCCATGTCTCCTCAATGTACTCGGGGATAACGAACGACTTGGCAATTGGCATCAAGGGATCAGGCCTATGATCTAAAATCTTTGGTTATTTAGTCAACGCTCATAGGTTAAGCCCTCCTGCATAGCATTAATTATGATGTTTCGGTTTTGATAAAGAATGCTAGTAAATTTTATGGGACCTCTCTATATGACTACCTAACGATACAAATATATATTTCAAGTTGAAGGTGCGGATATCTTTTTCTACAAATGCCCTTGTAAATAATTTTTTGGCACTTTTTTTTTTAAACAAGATTGTCTATCTCGCAAGGTCTTCGACAGGGACATGTTTTAGCTTGCTCACTATATTGTAAGCAATTTGCTTTGTTGCTGGTGCTTAATTACCATTGTGCTGTGGATTTAATCCAAGTACTCCTCTAAATCATGACGTATCAAACCTGAGATTTCTGGTCCTACATGTATAGTATGCATGAGTCTGCGTGGGATAAAATACTTCCGTTAAAATTTAACTAGGAATAACTTAATACCAGGATATATTTATCCTGACTTTTGTGTAGCGATGCATCCAGGTAACATTTTCTTGAGTGTCAATTTATTCAACAACAACAGCAGCAATAAAATCCTAGTCTTGAGTTTAATACAAGAGAGCACACCAAACTGATGTACATGTTACATTCTTCGTTATTCATCCTGGGAGAAAATTCATTAATACTGTATATATCCTGAATGCTTGCACCGTACCATCAATTCTGACCAGCTTTGGTGGCTGACATACCTTCTTTCATAGCTCGGAAGTGGGAAAGTAGTTCGTCCTTGGGGGGCAAGCATACCTTTACAGCATCAGAGCTCATGAACTCATTGGCCCACTTGAACAGAATGGGATGCTTTGCTTCACCGAACAAGCTTATTCCCGCTACCTCCTGAAGTACTTCAGTCCAACAAGATAAAAAGCTGGCAGCAATGTCCACAAGACCTATGGAATTACCTCCAAAGAACTTCTTGCTATTAAGCTCGCGTTCTAAAATGCTTAGGTTTTCCTTTGTTTCTTCCATGAGTTTTAGTTGCATCTCTCCTTCGCTCCATAATGACTTCCACATTATTGGCATGCACTGCACGCAAGAAGCCACCAAAATATAAAATATCCATCAGGAATGAAAAGTTAACTCAAAAACTTCACCTTCTCGTCTATGAACTTAGTCCAAAAGCGCGCCATGGCCCTTCTGTGAGGATCCTCTGGCAGTATGGGGTTTCGTCGCCATGTCTCCTCGATATATTCAAGGACAACAAGGGACTCAGCAATTGGCTTTCCACCATGGACGAGCACAGGGACCTTCTTGTGGACAGGGTTATACTCAAGCAGCAATGGGCTCTTGTTGGAAAGATCCTCCTCTATGTACTCATACGGGACACCCTTCAGCCTTAGAGCAATCTCTACTCGGCAGCAGAAGGGGCTGGTCCAACGACCAAACACCTTTACTTCCTCCGCCATGTTGCCTGCTTCGTTCGCACCTCCAAATTGGTTGGGCTTTATATGACCTGTGAAATAGTTCTAAGGTCAGTTTCCAGTTCTTTTTACAAGGCTTCTAAGTTGCTTCCATTGTGATTTGTTCGAGTAAATTATTTAGGTCGGTTGATGACCGACTATTTAAATAGGGTGCTGTGGAACCTACCAAGTTATTTGAATTTCTCCATCCTTTGGTTTTACCAGTTATATTATATTAGAGCAGATAAGGTTGCAATCTATTAATGTTAACATTTAACAGACGTCATTGAATAGATCATTGGAATAGTATTCATTGGCGCAGGCCTAATTACTTTTTAGATTTTCATCAGCCCAATCTCAATCATGCCCAAGTTGATCTTTAACCAACTTTGGGTTACATTGAACCCTATGAGTCCGATGTGACTATTGGAAACCTCGAGCCAACCTAGCGAACTAGTGAGCAGGTTTGGCAGATTAGGTTCAGGTTGAGCATGATCCATATATATTGCACATCTTATCAAACCTAGAGATTCAGGTTTCAATTCTAGGAGAATTACTTTTATTCTTTTGGTTTGACAGAGATGGATAAGGTAGGTTTCCTAGTTAGAAGCATCTAAACACTAGATTGAATTGCCATTTATCTGATGTTACCTGGTTCATTGGTATGCTTGGTGCGGATTCAACCTCAATCATACTCAGGTTGATCCTCACCTGACTCTAGGTCAAGTTGATCCCTCCAAGGTGACTATTCAAAACCTTGAGTCGACCTAGCGAACTAGCAAGCTCAATCTTTTAGGTTCAGGTTGAGCATGATATCATATTATAGATCTAATTGGAGATTCATATCTCCATTCTAGGAGAATGACTTTTATTCTTTTGGTTTCACTAAGATGGAGGAAGGAGGTTTCCTAGTTAGAAGCATCTAAATATTAGTATGAAATGAAATTTTTATCCTATGTTACCTTGTTCATTGGCATGCTTGATATGGTTTTGAGTTCATAATTTGAAATTTTCTAGCAAACCCAGTTTGATGAGGATAGTATTAGAAAATATATTTTTAAAATTAAAAAATTCCACTTTTTATATTGGAAAAGGTAGCTGTTGAAATCCTATTCAATTTTGAAATTTCAATGAGAAAATACTATAATCCTTTTGATCAATAATAAAAGGCCAAGAATATGTAATTATATACATGAAAGGCTTTGAATTCTATGCACCATTTAATTTTTATATAAATTTTATATAATTTGTACTAAATTGAGATGTTGTTGCAAGATTCTGAATGGAAGCGGATGCGGCTAAAATTGGTTGCCGTCTAATTATCGAAGCATCAAAGGAGAACCTACCAGAGAAATTCATACTCACTGGGATTTTTTCGGTGGGAGATCTTTTGATGCTTAAGTCGGCCAGAGTTTGAGAATAATAGAGAAAGAAGAATGGGAGAACAAAAGTACAAGGGAGTCCTCTGAAATTTGAGCTTACCTGGAAGCTCCCTTGTTATCTCTTTATATAGAAATAGTGTGATAAACTGTCACGTTGGAATTCGGTAAGCTATACGGCCTCTAATCCCTTAGGCTGGTAGGCTACAATCTGATAGACCATTGGGATGAGAAATTTGCCTACTAACTTGGGGGGTCAGGATTGTTAGTCGTTGGTGTTAGATGCAGATCGTGCCTACATTCTATTAGGAGTTTCCAAGGATCTTCTATGTAGATAAATGGTCCGATGTCCCAAGATCGGTGTTGAGCCGAGGTCCTATCTCGAGTCGGCACTCGTGTAGATTTGTCAGACTATATTCTTTGCCGCTGGAAAGATCCTATCCTCGAGGTTGGTAGATATCCGATTAGGAGATTGGGTAGAAGTCGAAGCCGATGACGTATGATTGCTTTGCTATGATTCCTTGGATCTCCGTGTGGTCCTCGAGATCTCTTCATCGATGAGTGCTCGATCATAATCTGAGGAGAAGATATTAGATCCAATGGCAGATAACCTCCACAACATGAGAAATTATTTTTCATCAAAGTGCTCCATATTTCCCAAGTAACTCACCTAACTCTTGGCTGCTCGAGGACTCCCCGGTTGGCAAGATGATACATGTCTTTGGTTTTTCCATCCAGATAAATTCTAGAAGATCGAATTATCCCCAATTGTAATGCAAATTGGCACAAAATATATCAATAGGCTGCAGAACTCTGTGCCTGAGAAAAATTCCAAAAGATGTCTATACCTTGGTGATTTTAGAATGGCCTTGTGTCACTAAAGTCCATTTTTTTAAAAAGAGAACTTGTAGTTCTCTCATGAATAACCAAAAAGAAAAAAACAAAAGCTCTTTATGACTAAGAAGCCATGTGACAAACAGGGATTGATGACAAGAGAAAGTCTTTGTACATTGCATGCGGTGTAGCAAAATTGACGTAGAGTGCACCATCGAACCATCTTAGACCACGTCGTGGAAGTAATAATGAAAGAGCATTTAATGCCGCTCACCTTTTTTTTTTCATCAAATTTTTGGTAATGAAAATGCTTTTTTCCTGTATGATATCTTATATGATTTTCTGTAAGTATATATGACATCCTAAATTCTATTTATGACTTCCTGTGACATCCTGAATAATATTTATGATTTTTTATTTCTTTATATAATATCCCATGGTTATTAAAACTTTCTGTATGTATATTTTGACTTCCTGAACAATATATATGACTTCTCGAGGTCTTATATGATTTTTTATGAATATATATGATATCCTGAATAATATATATGACTTTTTGTGAATATATATGACATCCTAAACAATATATATGATATCTTGAATGATATATGACTTTTTGATGATTTATATGATTTTTCGTTAATATATATAACATCCTGGATAATATATATGATTTTTTGTGAATATATATAACATCCTAAACGTTATATATGACTTTTTATGAATATATATGACATCCTGAAGATTATATATGACTTTTTGATTTCTTATATGACTTTCTGTGAATATATATGACATTATGAACATTATATATGACTTTCTGTAAATATATATGATATTCTGAATATTATATATGACTTTCTGATGTCTTACATGATTTTATATAAATATATATGATATTTTGAATAATATATATGACTTCCTATGAATATATATGACATCATGAATATTATTTATGGCTTTCTGATGTCTTATATGACTTTTTATTAATATATATAATATTTTAAATAATATATATGACTTCTTATATCTTTATATAATTTCATCTTATTTATCATAACTTTTTGTTGTCTTATTATCACTTTCTGTTGTGCTACATGGCATTAAAAAATTATAATACTCTTCTTTTGTTATTCTACAGAGGGGAAGAATATTTTTGTCACCTAAAATCTAAGAAAAAAAGCTGAGTGGTATTTTTTTTTTCGAACAAGAGGAGGGCGTACCCCAAAAAGAAATAAACAACTAGTTAAGAATGAATAAAAGAAAGTCTTGCCATGTCAGCAAGAATCGCTACACAAACAAAAGGAGGGAGCAGAGACAAGGAATGAAACACTGCTCTATCGGGCATCGCAGCAAGCAAATCAGCTGATTGATTAGCTTCTCTAAAGGAGTGGGTGACCTTGATGTAATCCATCATGGAAAAGCATTTAGCAATATCTTCGAGCAACGGATGAGGGAACCTCGTGGGAAAAGTCTGAACTATTGGGCCATAGCACCTATTAATCCATTTCACAACAATAAGGGAGTCCCCTTCGAGCCAAATGCGAGTAAGTCCAAGTTGAAAGATAGCAGTGCACACAGCATGCCATGCCGCTTGGAGCTCAGCTTCGGAGATCGATCATGCTTTCGAATGGATCGTTGCTGCATACAAAACCACCCCATAATGATCCCTGATTATACATCCCAGCCTAGTTCTCTCTTTAGTCCAAGAAGCATCAAAATTGATCTTAACTTGATCATAGGATGGGGGTACCCAAGACACGAGTTGGTCATGGTATGATGAAGGGCTCACTGAGCCACCGGTACCCTAGGACTGTAAATCATCGGTCATCGATTGCGATGTAATGGCTTGGATGTAGTCTCGAGCATGCTAAAGAGCCGAGCAATAAACTTTTTCCCAATCATAGGAGATCTCATTGAACATAGAGACATTCCTTGCATTCCATATAGTCCATGCTGTATAACCGATTAGAGTTTTGTCGAGGATTGGCACCCCGGGGGTTGAGATGATCTGAATGAGCTGCTGCAAGAAGTTGAGCTGATAATTAGGCAGATGGGTTGTTTCCAAAGATATCCAGATATTTCTAATCCAATTATAGGAGAATATGCAGTGATTTTGATCCTCAAAATCTGCTGCACACAGCTCACACCCCAACTGATGTGTGGGAAGGACTCCTCTTGAATGGAGTAATACTTTGCATGGCAGCCGACCCCAACACAGCTTCCACAAAAAAACCTTCACCCTCGGTGCAACCTTGAGACTCCAAATCCAGCTAAAACAAAAAAAAAAGGTCTGGATCTTGATTACAGGAATTTTTAATAATAGCATAAATATCAGCCATCCGGACCTTTGTACTCGTGATACCGCAACATCCGAGTTGGTCTTGACAGTGATTCTTGGGAATGGGAAGCACAAGAATCGAGTCCACTATATCTTCAGAGAAAATGCTATGTTGGAGGTCCCTATTCCAATTACCATCCTCTATGAGTAGATGAGAGACCGTCCAATCATCTTGAATCACGTCAGCATTGATATGGGCAGCACTTCTATTGAGAGGAACCTCCGTGAGCCAAGGGTCGTAAAGAATCCTGATTTTGCTTTCATCTCCAATATGCCATTTAAAAACATCCTGCAACCACTTCGATGATGAAGCAATGGTTCTCCACAATGGTGACACTCCACGACCAAGTCTATGGTCCTCCCATCCATTAAACTTGTATTCGTCCATCACCAAATTGGCCCAAAGAGATTCTCCATTCAGGTGAAGATTGACGGCTGCCTTCCCCATGAGTGCCATCCTTCTCAGCCGAAGAGAGTGAAGACCTAACCCTCCATTCCTCCGAGGCTGACACACAGCTTCCCAAGAGATTAAGTGGAATTTCTTAGCACCAACTTCGTGATTCCACAGAAAGGATTTAAAGATCTTCTCAAGATCAAGCAAGACTCGGACAGGAATCGGCAAGTTGGTTAATAAATAGATGTAAGTAGAGTTTAAGACGGACTGGATCAAAATAATGCGCCCAGCTTGGGACAACATCCTCCACTTCCAAGCTGCCAGTTTGTTATGGATCCTATCAAAAAGAGGATTAAAGTCATGTCGGTGCAATTTTGTACCGATAAAGAGACGCCGAGGTAGTGCCACAATCTCTCGTTCAACGAAATATTCAAGGAATTCACAACTTATTGCTTGGTTCGAGCTTGTACTCTTTCACTAAAGCACATGCTTGACTTATGAATATTGATGCATTGTCCAGAGTAATTACAATACTTCATTACCGCCCTTCTCAGGGTCTGAGCAACTAACAACAGGTCATCCATGAATATAAGATGTGTGATAGGATGACTTCTCTATCTTGATATATAACCATTGAGAGCGCCAGCAGCAGATAACTGGTGAAGCTTTCTCGACATCATATCAGAACAAAGAATGAACAGGCACTTTGTCGGAGACCTCCTGAAGAATAGAACCAAGTAGATGGAGACCAATTAATAAAAACAGAGAAGCAAGGATTCAGCACACGCACAGAGTGATTGCATGGTGTGCTCCACATCACATCAATTTTGCTACACCGCATGCGGCGCACAAAGTATTACTCTTGGTGACACGGTACCAATATCCTCATGATACTCGAGCCGAAGCGGCATTCTGGCATCCATATCTGATTATTTTATATGAAATATGGGTCAACTCATCTCCAACTCTAATCAAGCCCCATTGCCCAATCGGCACATATCACTATATACCAAAAAAATTGTTAACCAATACTTTTCCATCTATTTAAATTTTAAAATTAAAATAAAAATATACCAAGACGAGTTTGTATTTATTTTAAAATATTTTTATTGATTTTATTTTTATTTATTCTAGACTTATTTATATTTATTCTAGAAATTTTATATTTATTTCAAAAAATATTAATATTTGTTCTATATGAAATTCATGTTTATCCTATATTATTATTATTATTTACTATGGAGAGACAAAAAAAAAAAAAAAAAAAAAGGCATATCTCATCCGCATTAAGTACAAACTAGGATAAATATATATAAACTTGAATAGAATAAATAGAAACCTTTTTAGAATAAACATGAATATTTTTAGATTAAATATAAATAAGTTTAGAATAAATAAAAATATTCTAAAATAAATATAAATTTTATGGGATAAATAGAAATGCTTCAAAATAAGCATAAACTCGAATCCAAATCCTTAATGTGCATGGACTTTTGTCCTATTTTTGCATCAAAATAAACACAAACTCAAATTTTAATGCTTAACGTGCATGGACTTTCAAATCAATGATTGACTTTTTTTTTCATTTTATCTATATTAATAGCCTAATTTTTTATATTTTTTTTATTTCATCTGTATTAATAATAATTTTTTATATTTTTTCATCCTATTGCATTAATGCTCTTGCTTTGTATATATTTTTTTCAAAACCAAACGGATAGAGAAGTAGGTGTTAACATTATATTTTTCTATATGGAGATCCGTATGGATTAGATGATAGGGAACTCGATCAAATTTAAAGCCAAATCTGATTGATCTGTGCCTATTCCATCTCTTTCTCTATATATAGATAAAGAATTAGGCTAGAATCAGATCGATCGAATTTGGACTCAGATCTAGTTGATTAAAACTCTATAATAGAGGTCCTAAATCAATGATTCAAGCCGTTGAATGTGATTTACTACCTCAAAACTACTTGTACATAAAAATAATTATATGATTTGGAGACCCCTAACCTATACATCAAGTAGTCAAAAATTGGACAACCTAAATAAAATTAAATTAGTTATATTTTTTGATCACTTATGTATAAGATAGGAATCTTCAAATCATGATTTTTGGTATACAAGTAATTTTGAGATAGTAGAGCACATCCAATGACTTGGATCATCAATGTAAGATTCCATTGTTCAATTTTGATCTGATTGAATTTGAGCCCAAATCCGATCCATCTTATCTAAATCTGCCAATATATATATATATATATATATTAATGATTCAAGCCATTGAATATAATCTACTGCCTCAAAACTATTTGTACACAAAAAATCATATGATTTAGAAATCCCTAACCTATGCATCAAGTAGTTAAAAATTAGAAAGCCTAAATAAAATTAAATTAGATATATTTTTTGATCACTTGATGCATAGGCTAAAGTTTTTTAAATCAAATGATTTTTGGTGTGTAAATAGTTTTGAATTAGTAAATCACATCTAACAGTTTGGATCATCGATGTAGAATTCTAATTATCTAATTTTAATATGACCGATCAATCTTATCTAAATCTATATATATATATATATATATATATATATATATATATATATATATATATATATATATATATATATATATATATATATATATATATACCAACAAGCTAAAGCATGCATAACTTGTGGCCCAGCAACTCCAACCATCCACTAGCGAATGAACTCTAGCATCCAAGAGAATCAAACTGCAACCAAAGAAATATTCCTTCATCAGGCCTATCCACATCCTCTTCTCGCAACTCGAGCAAAAGAACAGAATTCTATTCTAGCATCAACTGTGAAAAAATAAATAAAGTCTGGAATAAACTTGTACGACAGCATCAAAGACTCGATCCAAGCTCCCATTGGAATTGCATGGATTGCATAAACCATCAAAGGCCCATCAACTTGACGGCCATGATCAATCTCAAACCAAACCCATTTGTATAAGAATGACACGATTCCCCGCCCGGCTCATTTCATGGTCTCCTTCTCAATTCTCATGGACTACGAGGGCCGCAAGCCTGGAGAAGAGAACAAATACTACGTGGCTCGCCGGCTAACACATCTTCCTCATTTCAGCCTCATTTCTCTCGTCTCTTCTAACGTCTCTCCCCCTTCCTTCTAACCCCTCATCTTTCCACAAAGGAGAAAAAAAAATGCCAACCTTTCCCAGTGTTTCTCCGCGGACATGGCGAGTGAGAGCCTCGAGAGGTCTCATCTCGGCTCTCAGTCTCTTAGTTTTCGCCTTCTTGGATCTTGTGGACTTCGTTCTGTGCTTCTTCTATAGGTTTGTTGATGGAGTTCTTGAGGAGAATCCCATCCCATGCTACTGCTGGAACAGAAGAGAGAAACAGGGGAGTCCAGATGGGGTGGGAGAAGAGGAGGAGGTCTCAGAGACATTGTATGGAAGGAAGAGTCTTTTCAGGGAAATTGGCCTTGTTTGTTTTGGGGGAAGGAGCAGTGAAAGGGAAGAAAAGAGAGGTTCAAGGTCTAGAAGCCGATGGTCAGACTGCGGTTGTGAGTCGTGTGTGTCGTCGCTGGGGAAGGAAGAGGAGAAGCTTTACTTGATGGTGAGAGAGCCATCTCAAGGTACATGGATGCTTTAATTTTGGAAATTAAGTTTTATTTTTCTCCTTGTTTGAAGATGTTGGATTACTTGGTTTTGGAATTTGTAGTTTAACTTTATCGATCAATTTTCAGTGATAAATGGTAGTTGAATGCATCATTAGTTCTCCATACTGTGGTCAAATTGCGCTTCTTCTTTTAATTCGTTACTTTTCTTTTTGATAAGATAATGTTGCTTCTAAATACCTACAATAGTTTTACCTCAAAAAATAAATAACTACATAGTTTGTTATGGTTTTATGTAAAATTTAATTGATTCGAGATAATTGATCTGCAATATTAACACCATATTGAAGCATTACTAGGATCTTTATCTCTCTTGACATTTACTCGATACACAACTCTTTCGTGGTTTGAGGGACATTTAAATTTGCAGAGGATTATTTTTTATCAAATATAATTTGATTGACAAAAATCAATGGAAACATTAATAGGATTTGAGTTTTGCTTGACAAGCTGCTTGATATTTTTGCCTATTTTTCTACTACCTTTTACAACCTTGATATGTGCCTGTGTGTTTATAACAGTAAAGAAGGAATCAAGAATTCCACAAGATTCATTAGGAAGATAACGTACGAGAGCATAAAAGGCACAAGAATATCGAGAAATGGGAGAAAGGAGAGCAAAAACGAACAAAAAGGATAGAAGCAAGCATCCTACTTAAAAACAAAACATCAACTACAAAGCTCCAAACCCAGGGAAACAGACAATTTAAACTAAAAGGGGTTTCCCTGCTAAGCTCCACCGCAAAGATTAATGAGATTAAAAAAAACTTAAAATTGTGTTGACTCATATTCCGTCCAGATAGAACATCATCATCAGCAACTGAGCAAGTCTCCAATCAGCTTGAAGCAAGACTTTGCTCCCAAGTCTTCTCCAACAACCACCATCCAAATTCTCATCATCTTCTTTTGTTACTAGCCCTCATTCAACCTGCTTTCGAAACTACTCGACCTTTTGCACTCCATCTCCATCCGTTCAACCTCTTCTTCTCTTATCTCTTGTCTTGGAAATGCAAGCTCAGTCTCTCCAACTTCTAGATCTCAATAACCTCCTCATACTCTGCAAGCTCCTGCTTATCTTTCTTTCCTTCTTCAGTTCTTCCAACAGCATCTCTATTTTTGGTATTTTTTAAGAATATCTTCGATTCGATTCCAGAGTCACTTATCGAAGTTCAATTCATATTGGATTTTGTTTGTGATGCTATCAATGCTACACTTAGCTTTGACCTTCTTTTTGGTTGAAATGGATGGCCGAAGATAACCAGGAGCTCATATCATCAAACAAGCCATTTATATACTGATGAAGGATTCAGAATACTACTTACCTGTTCTAGTGGTATGATCATCTTCGTCTTTTAACCATGCTATCAGCAATTGGGAACATACTTTTATCTTAGCTATCAATTTGTCAGCTCGCTCCATGTGTTCCAGTTGTTCATTTTGGTAGTTAAAAGGTAGTGAGGAATATAGAAAAGAGAGTTCAAGATATGTCCCGTCTATCGACCCTGAGGATGATGGGAAGAAAATATCACCTTTCTCTTCACGAAGAGCCCCTGATGTTAGAATGTTGACTAAAATCCAGTTTGACCCATCATGCATGTGTCGTAATAACCATCGTCCGCAATATGTTAGCTGAAGCTCTCTTAGGTCAACACTAGAACTATATTCGTCCCTTTCCATACTTTTAAAGAAATTTGTTTATTTCAAAATGTTATAACATAATTTTTATCACATTATATTCGTGAAGCTTTTCTTCGTCCTTCTAATTCTTGTATCTGCAATAGTATGTGCTGTTGATATGTAGTATCATATGTGATGTCATTTTGCCGTAATTGCATTTTAGTAGGTATTGTTCTGTGCACCATGGACTCCGGTTTGCTGAGATCAAAATTGGGTAAGGCCTTTCATGATTTTGTAGACCATAAAAATGTTCATGTTGCGTCAGAGAGTAGCTTATAATGCTGTTTGAACTCCAGTATAATGTGCTCCATCAATAAATTAGTTGAACTCTTGGAGTAATATTTTTCGATTATTTTATGTTCTTCCTTGAATTACTTTAGTCGTATGCTTCTCGATGGTTTTGAAATATGACTTTGATACTCATATAATTTTTTCTCAATTAGTGAACTCATTATATCGATACTTTATTAACCTTATTTCTGTGTTTAACAGCTAGAACTGGAAATTACAGGGGGAATTCTTTTGAAAATGTGATTTTCTTACATGGGTTCCTCTCTTCTTCGTCAATGTGGGTCGAGACGGTTTTTCCAAATCTCTCCGAAGTTGCGAAGCGTGATTTTAGGATGTTTGCAGTGGATCTCTTGGGTTTTGGTAGAAGTCCAAAGCCAACAAATTGTATGTATGGGTTGAAAGAACATTTAGAAATGATTGAGAAATCCGTAGTCAAACCATTTCAGTTGAGCTCTTTTCACTTAGTTGCTCACTCAATGGGTTGCATGATCGCTTTGGCCTTGGCAGAAAAATATCCTGAATCTATTAGATCGGTCACATTGATTGCACCAGTAAGTGAACTTTTCTGTGTTGATATTGTAACAGACTTGGTCTTCCTGTGCAAATGCCATCGTCTTGACTTCATTATATGAAGTTTTGATTTCATCAAAAAAACATTATACTTATAAAGATCTGTTGCCCTGGTGCATGGATACAGCCATACTTTTCTTCAACCGAAGCGAGAGCGAGTCACACTGCCTTGAACAGATTAGCTGAAAGGAAAATTTGGCCGCCGTTGCTCTTCGGGTCTTCGATTATGTCATGGTATGAACATTTGGGTAGAACTGTTTGCTTTATTTATTGCAGAAATCATGCCATGTGGGAATGGATCTTGAAGCTATTCACATGGAGAAGGTAATAACTTTGAGTTTCATTAATCCAATACATATACCTTTGTGAGTTCGCATACGAAATTCTGAAGAGTTTTGCTTCTCTAATTGCCATTCTTTTGCCCCTTCTCCTGCAGAAAAATGCTAATTTTAGATTAACAAATACTAAATACTATGAATGTTTCCTTGTAGGGATCTGAACTTCATGATTACAGACTTAACAAAGCATACCCATCACTCAGCTTGGCACACAATGCACAATGTGATTTGTGGATCGATGAAGTTAATGGATAAGCACTTGGAAGTTGTGAAGAAAGCAGCAATTCCTGTGAAAATAATTCAAGGAGACAAAGATCAGGTGGTTCCTCTGGAATGCAGCTATAATATGAAATCGAGACTTCCCCTTGCAGACCTCAAGATCATCACTAATGCTGACCACAACACTGTGATGATAGGTAGGGAAAAAGTTTTCACAAGGGATCTTGAACAAATTTGGTTCGCTTCCATAAAAAGCAAGTTGTCATGAAGATGTCCATCAATCAATAATTGGTGGTTGTTTCCCAGCCTCCATTTTCATCCAAAAAAAATATATAAAAAAAAAAAAGTTGTCATGAAGTTAATTGGATACATAATTGTTGGTAAACAATGATTTAAATTCTTTGATCCTTTGTATTACATGGATTTACCAACATGCCTCTTTGAGTCAATAAAAATTCCTATATAATCCTAATTTGGACGTGATTGGCTGGGCCGACAGCATGTAGAGTTGGCATTGCTTGTTCATTATGTAAATGCATTTTAGATGATTTCATTAAATTTATATTTTAACTGGCAATTGTTCCATTTTAAAGATCAGTTTTCAAAACGTAGGTATTGTTATTCTCTTATCTTTCTATTAACATGACTTGATCTAATAATGAATTCCACTTAACCCTAGTGTAACGTCATTTAGATTTGATCAAGTTCGAGCAAGCTTAAACTTGACTCGAGTGACAAAGTGTGAGCCAAATGAAGTTCACACCTATGTCCTTGAATGTGGAGGCTGTTAGGGCATCGGAGATGATTTTTATTTTATTGATTCCATCATAAGTACTTCAGATAATAGGATACTTCTATTTTTTGAACTTCTATATAAATTGAATTTAGCAAGATTTTATTGCACCACTACTATAACAATGTTATATGATGTCTATGATGGTTGTATTGTGATCCTTTCATTGTTAACAAATAGAAAGCTATATTTATATCAACATTTTTATAAATACATGAAGATGTAATTGAACATATATTATGTTCTATGAAAATGTTTGTCTAAAAACACTATAATTGCAACATGGTTGCATGTTTTTTTTCATCGGAATGATTAATTATAATTTTATAACAATCAAATACTTTACAAACTAATTTAAGGTTTGAATATAAAGAATGCCCAATGCTTCTATTCATGATTATTCTTTTTTTTTTTATACAAACAGATGGTCATACCAGTCTAATGCGAGAGTAGTCCAAAAGATTAAGATACACAAAATCTTGTAGGGCTAACGGGCAATCCTCATCCTTTCCTCAAATTCAGTCATCGGAGTGTTCCGCAATATATTTCACCATCTAATCTATTGCAGTATTTGCCTTCCGGTGAAGATGCTAAACTCTAATCGTAACAGCTTGATGAAGAGAGGTGCACACATCCCGAATAAATGGATGAACCTCGAGCTGCCTAGTACTTCTTTGGATCCAAACAATGATGGTAGCAGAGCCATCCTAAAGGTGGATCCTTTCCGCATTAAGCTGTTACCTAGCAAAGATGATACTTGTCCAAGCGGCATAAAGCTCCATACTAAAAATGGAAGGCTTAAAAAGATGGGAGCCATTAGCTACCAGAAGTCTAACATTAGGACTATGGATGATGAAGTCAGCATCATCTTTTTTATTTCTAATACTGCCATCAAAATTTACCTTGATGAACTTCGAGGATGAAAACTTTCAAGAGATAGATAGAATCTTATGGGTTGCTCCCAATCCATGATTACTCTTGGACTGATCGTAGAAAATCGTGAAGCTCAACTATGTTAGGTTAAATTTTGAAACCTTTTATTTTTTAAGTGAGACCTATCACATCAATACTGATGCACATTTGGATTCTGATAGTGTCTGCTCCTAACTTAGAGTGGAGACTTCTTGTCTTCCATCATGGCCTTCCGTGGTTGAATAGGGCCTAATATATGTTACCAATGTATCACAATGAACCCTATCAAATCAAGGTTGTGCGTTAGTAGTGGTTAGAAGATAGACCCTCTTCCATTCAAGTCAGGAACGGAAAGAATTTGAATCATCCACTTTTTATTATTGACTCCAAATTGCCTACATATATTTTGGTCTTTTATGTTTCAATAAATAAATACCATCCTAACCTTTCAATGTAATTTTCAATATTTCAAGATAAAGATAACATACCTATATCATATAAAAACGAGAAAAAAAATGTATGTTGGTTAATGAGAGAGATTAGAGGTATTTATGGATCTTCTATATCAACTAAATCTATCATATATATCTAAAATAGAGCCTCAACATTGGTACAACTCATGAATGCTTGTTTATTGATATTGGTATTAAGTATTGGTATTATTACTTAACTGTGTTAGTTGATATATTATTGGTATTAATATATCAGGCTATTATTCAAATTTATTACTTAATATATAATTGGCATTAATGGCGTTAATATTAATGTCCTTGATTATTATTAAAATTTATTACCTAATATATAAAAAAAATTAATTATTGAAGTTTTCAATTTATTATAATTTATTAACTTCTATATTATATTTTAAGAATAATTAAAAAATGAGAAAAAAATATATACCTCATGCATTCGAGGAGGGCCAGTATTAATGTCCAGAGTTTTTGTATAATGATTTTTTATATAATTTTATATTTATCATATAAATATTGATATTAATGATAAATATTTCTATTCTTCTTAAAAAAAAAAATATTTCGATTCATATACAATGATAGTTAACTTTTGAAGCCTTCTATTATTATATTATTTATATTATTATATTATATTTAAAAAATAAATTAAAAAATTATATTTCATGCATCTGTTGCAATATTTATAATGTTGATATTAATGACCATAGTTTTGCCATGAAGCTCCGCTTATACAAAGGTTTTCGGTTGTTATATTGTAGAATTTGTCCCTTCTTGCATTGATGGCAAAAATTTCTCATCGACATTAATTTTTTAATGTGTAATAATTTTTTTAATTATAATTTATTAGCGTGTATTTTACGGGTACGGCGGTGCAAAGTGCAGTGATCCAGATTTGCCCTCACGTGTATCGCACCCGCCTAGCGATTGTTGGCAACATCTCGTGATACGCGCCGGGATCCACGGATATCCAACGTGGTGGCGGCGACGGCGGCACACGGGGAAGTCCGCCATCGAATTCCCCTGCGAGCTATAAAAGCGGTTCTTAGCATGAAAAAAAAAAAGAAGAAGGCAATTTAGGCATATTAGATTGGAAAAAAATTTTCCTCAACAGCTCGAAGTCTCCAACGGATCCGTCGGCGATCCTCGATCGGCAATCGGCGATCGTCCTTGCTTGCTGATATATTTAACGATCGCTTTCTAACATCGGAGGAGAAGAGCGAGAAGTAGGAATTCTTTCGCTGGGATCTCTCGCGATCGCCAGGTGTGATTTTTTAAAGGGTTTTCTTGTTTCCTCAATCAGTTCGATCTGATTCATTGTAATGTACTTCCTTTTTGGCATTAACCGATTGGATTATTATTATTATTTTGCTTCCAAGATCTTTAATAGTTGTTGTTTTCACCTGCCGATTACGTATCAAAATCTTTTGCCAGATCTGACGCTAATTTTTGTTTTTTTTTTTTTGCCCTTCTAATGTTTTAGAACTTACATGGATATTCACATGATTAATTAGTTACGAGTATTCTAAACCCTTAGATTATTGCTTCTGGCTTTGATCGCGTGCTACCGCGGATAGCAATTCTTTGTTGTTGTTTTTGTTGCTGTCAACACAAGCTCGAGTTCTCCCGGGTGGAAAGGGATGCCACTCAGCTAATCTAAGGCTCATTGTCTTTCTTGATTAGTAAGAATATAGTGGCTCAAGATGATGCTATATCCTCGGTTCTGTGTACCTGTTAAAATAACAAATTGCTGCTTCATGAAAGTATGATAAACATTAATAAATCATCATAAATTTGAGAGGAAAATAACCTTGTCATTCTTATAGGCAATTGTAAATTGAAACTGTTTTCTCTCTCAGAAGAAAAACAATTGAAACCAGTCATGCCTGTATTTGTACGTGTTGTCTTGCTTTAGTGCCACTACTCTTAAAATAAAAAAGAGCTTGGTCAAGGCTTCTAAATGTGTTCTGTGCGTTGGAACTTAATAATGCCTGACGCTTCAAGTTGTACAAGCAGGAAATTACGAAGTAGAGAATTATTTTGTATATAATTCACAGATGGCATGTGCAAATTACTTTTTGGCCATTTCTTATCCTAAATCTTACAGAGCTGTGAAACATATTGCTCGCATGAGTTGCTAACTAGTGGAATGGTCAACCTGGTATATTTCAGGTTAAAACTACAGTAAATTTTAATCGACCATAAGTTGGCTTTTTATTAATACTTGTTCTTCCGTAAGTAATTTTATGGAAGTGGAAGGTGTGAGGAAGCATTACTATTGATAAGTGGACTAGAGGTTCAAAATGATCACAACTTCTATATTTGGTTTTGCCTCAACTTTTTGGGGGGATGGGGGTGGATGATAATTGAGTGATTCTAGATATTCTGGATTTAACAATAATTTTTTTTTATTGTTTGGCACCGTCCACACCATGGTTTTACGTCCCGATGGAATGGGGGCAACCTGATGGGATGGGAGGCGTCTTGGCTATCCCAGCCCACCGAAAACTATCCATGCAGGAGACAAAGAAAGAGGAAAAAAGAAAAAGAAAGATGAAGAAAGGGAAAAAGAGAAAGAAAAGAAGAAGAAGAAGAAAAAAGAAAGAAAGAAATGAAGGGATAAGAAAAAGAAAGGAAGAAAAGAAGGAAAGATGGAAGAAAGGAAAGAGAGAAGGAAAAGGAAAAAAAGAAAGAATGGAAGGGATAAAAAAAGAAAAAAAAGGAAAGAAACAAAAGGAAGGTAGAAGAAAAAGAAAGAAAACAAGGAAGGAAAACAATAAAAAATGAAAGAAAGAAAGAAAAGAAAAAGAAAAGAAAGATAGAGGATATCTATCAAAATGCATGATTAGGACCACAGTCAGAATGGGATGGGGCAGCGGTGTGTCCTATTCCATAAAGATACTAGAATATCTCCATCCCATGGGATTTAAGACCTTGGTCTACACCACTTGAATTATTATAGACTTGTTTGGTTTGTGGAAAGTGGAGGAAGTAGTAATTCCTGGAAAGTGGAGAGAAGTCCTCTTATTTGGTTGGAGTTTTAAGAGGAGAAATAATGAAAAAGGCTCTTCCTATGGGAAGATACTTTCCATGTTTCATGGGAGGTGGAAACCTATGGCGGAGGTAGGTTTTGGGACTTCCCATAGGATGAGAATTGATGGCCATTTTTCTTTCCAAAAATATTCTTTTATAAATATATAATTATGGAGATACAAATTCTTGAAAATACTATTAAATATTGGTCTTATAAATATTAATATAATGTTATATTAATATTAACCTAATATTTATATTAATATAATATAATATTTTATATTAATATAAATAATATAAGATTTATAATATATTAATATTATTTTAATATTTATATTAATGTAGTACTTTTATTAATATTAATATAGCATTTATATTTATATATTAATATTTATATTAATATAATACTATATTAATATTATATTTATATTTATATTAATAATATTAAAATATTAGTATTATATTAATATAATATTAACATATATTAATATTATAATATAATAAATTATTATGATCTAATATTATATTATAATATATTGATATTATATTTATATTAATATAAATATAATGTTATTATTTATATAAAACTTGGGAGCAAAAATATATGGTCTTATATCTTTTAAGGATATTATAGGTATTTTATACAGTTTTTCTAGGAAAGTAGATATTCAACCAAACACAAGCCACTCTAGTTTAATTTTTCTAGGAAAGTAGGTATTTTAAGGACATTTATTTTAAGGATATTTACCCAATGTTTGTTAGACATTTATTTTTGTATATTTTCATTCTTTTAATTTTTCTGTGAAGTACAATGACGAATCTTTATGCCTTCCACCAATATCTATCGGCTCCTCATGTCACTTCTTGTTGATGTCCCATTACCTTTCTCTTATTGTTTCTAAATTTTTCTTTGTGGACCCATTCAATACTTGGACCCGAACCTGACCCATGGTCCAATTCAATTTGATCCAAAGTTATTTGGGTGCTTGGATTGAAAATTATGATCCATTTTGTATATTGTTGGATGCATGTTACTAAGTACCCTAAATCAAACTAAAACAGACTTAAAGCTAATGTGCTGGTATTTTTCTCAAACCTCGTTGAATTTAATAATATCATTTGCTTTTACTGATAACTTACATGTTGCTGGCCATTTATTTGTTGATTATAATGTATGTATGATTGTCAATCAAGCCTTATACAGGATGGATTGCAAATACAATCTCCTTGTTTAATTGTTACTTTCTTGCCTAATATGTTCATGATATGATTATATAACCAATTTATACATTTTTATTATGCTTATGTCTAGAATATATAATAGATCTATAAAATAAATCTTCAATTAATCTAATCAGGTTTGGATGGAAATGTATTCACTTGGATTCTATTTGCTGTAAGAAATTTCACAAACAACCAAATAACTTAGGGGTTTTGCATCTTGACCTCAAGAACTATCATAGTTACATATATGAACCTCTTATGGGTTCCCTCCCTGTAGAGTTAATCTGAGGGTCTTTCTATTCTCGCCCCTAAAACCATCATGATTATATATAAAATTCTTATGTACATTTTATTACCAAAAATTGTGCAATATCCACCTTTTATTTGCTTTAGTCACAAAAAATGATGCAATATTCACTTGGGGTGGCAATATCAACTTGACTTGCAAACCACCCATTTTAAGCAGGTTTGGATTTGACATAAATAGGTTTGGGTCATAAATAGGTTCAACTTATTTGAACTTGTTTATGAAATAGGTTAGATTTAGATTGAGATCTTTGACCCATTTAATAATTGGATCGGATCATGACCTGACCCATTTAAGACTTGTTTAACTTGTTCAAAACTTTCTTAATCTATTTTCTGTCTTGTTTAACCTGACTTGCTCAACTTGTTTAACCCATTTAAATCTATTTAATCCATCAAAAATCCACATAACCTATTTAACCTGAGTTGACCTGTTTATTGAATGGTTATGCGGGTTGGGTTGAGCTACATATGTAATAAACTGATCAGGTTCGTAAGAGGGAATATTGCACAAAGGTCCATGGATAATTATGTTTAGATAGTTGCACTTAATATGACCATTTTGCTCATTAAAGAAGGTGCTAGAATATGGGAAGATTCTTGGAGAAGATATTACAAATGGAAGTGGATTCTTCGAGAATTGTTTGATGGGAAAGAGGAAAAGCATTATCTACCCAACCTTGGTTGGCTAGGGTTAATTTGGTAGGGAAGCAAAGCAATTTCCCTTCTACTTAAATCTTAACCTAATTGTAGCTAGGCAGGGAAGATTCTTTAATTAAAGCCTGAACTGCTAAAGAATAAGAAGATGCCGATTTCTATTTAAGAAGGGGCAATAGGAACAAAAACACAAGCTTTTAAGGTAGAATAAGCCTACTTCCATGAAGGAAAAAAGGAAGGGCTCATAGAGGTTTTGGCTTTACAAAAAGATTTAGATTTAAACCAGTAGCCAAGGCTGGTTGATATGATGGATAAGGTTGGCTTGCAGATTTTTGTTGCCTTTGTTGCAAAGTTTTAATTTTGCTCCTTATCTACAGCTGATCTTTCCCGGAGGAATTATTTTCTTGCCTATCTTTGGCTGCTTGTGAAGATGCTTCTATTTGACCTATTCAACCCCATGCCTATTTCCCTTTCTCCTTTTCTTTATGTTTATTAATAGCTCCAAAAACCAACCAAAATGAAATGAAATTGTTTCAAAGTCTTACTCTTTCTTGACAATATCATCCTACAATTCCTTTCTGAGCCTCCATAAATTCATCCAAGCATAGCTGGAATCACCACAATTTTGAATTAGTTCTTGGTTAGACAACTAACTAAGTCGGTAACAATCATGGGCTACCATGCCCTTGCTTATGGTCAAGTTGGTGGTCCTACTCAGGTATCATCGTCCCATGTGTTTAAGAGGTTGCTAAGAGACTCAGGGATAGTTTGAAAAAGAATAATGCCTATCTTCATTGGTCATTCTCGACCTTATTAACTTCAAAAGAAATGATCGGGGAGGACTGGGTGACACAAGAATTCGTTAAGTGATATGCATGCAATATCACTAATATTAATTATATTACCAGCCACTGGTATAGGGATATAATTGATTCCCTTTACGTGTATAAATGGGAGTGACTAGCACATTCTATAAACTAGTTTACGGCTTAGCTATGTAGGATTTTGAGGGTGGCCAATAGAGTGCAGCTTAAATTACAGCAATGAACATCGATGAGGTATTGCACTGAGCAAGCAATCTTCCATAAACCACTGGAAGAAGGGGTAAAATAGCCCAAAAAACATGCTTTCCCATCTTGCTTTATCGCTATTCGGGCAGTTCACATAAACCAACTTATGTCGCAAGCCCGCATGGCCAGTTAGGTATTATTGCGGGTCAATCAACAGAGGAACAAAGGACTCAACTAACATTAAGAACCTTTCATACTATGAACAAGTGGTGCAGTCGGACATGCGCAAGCTTTTTCTAATGGAATAAGAAAATGGAAAGATTTATAATCAGAACCTCTCAAAACCGTGGGACAATTTTAAAAGGAGTCTATCTTTCTTGTAGTGCCTTCCATTCCTTGAGAAAGAATCTCTTTTGGGTTTCATTAGATTAAAAAACGATGCTTCCTTGGCCGTGCGGAACATGGATGAGCATTATGTCATTCCTACAAGTGATCTAACTGGAAGAAGTGTTATATGAGGACTTAGAGATCAAATAGAGAATGTTTCTTTCCATTCCTAGTGAGTCACTTATTTCTTTGAAATAAGAGATCAAAGTGATTTTCCTCCTTTTTCCCAAATAGTCGATGGACTTAGACCATTGGGATAACTAAGAATAAACTGGAGTGCATATATTGAACACTGGTGCAAAATCCTTTTCTCAAGGTATCGTCCAAAGTTTCAAGATTATTGCTCTTGATCTTGTTCCCTTGGTGCAAAAGCAATTGGTTCCGTAGTTTGATAATGCAGTTGATTCCAAGTACTCCTCCATCATTGCATATTGGAATATAAAAGGTAAAGAGGATAAGGCATGACTAGAAGAATTGGGTAAAATACGTGAACTTGTCCGGTTGAGGCATGCTATTTTTTGAAAAAAAAACCCTCCAGACAGAAAAAGACTCCTTCCTGTACGAGAAAACAGGAGAAGAATTATGGAGAGCTATGGTTGGTTGTTGCAGAGCTATCTTGACCAATGCTGGTTGTTGGAAGGGACCACGTGCAAAGTAGTTAATAGGCAAATAGGGGTTATTTGTAATGAAACATCTCATGGGCATAAATGCAAGCATCACTTGTTTTTACTATTAATATTTCTGAAAATATTAATTTACTTGCTATCGATTGGTATTTTGAATAAAGTGAAGTTTGAATTTAGGTTGAAGACAATCTTGCAACGGCCATCACATGGATTCAATAATTGTATTATTTGAACTCATGTGTTAGGCACCCTTGCCTTCAAGATGCAAAATTTTAGATCTCTTGGTTCTGCTAGGATTCGCTATTTATTGAGAAGAACCTAGTACAGATTTTGTTTCTGCAAAAGAAGCCAAGCATTCTTCCCATGTTTTTGGTTTTACAATTCTCATAGTCCCCTTTGAAAATTTGCTTGGATGGACACTTCTGCTTGTACTCTAGAGTGATATAAACAAATATGGTTGATTGATGGGCCTTGGTGAACTACAAATGCTTTCACAAACTTTCCTTTTAAATTGTTATTGTTTTTACTTCACTATTATCATCCTACACTAAGTCTTTTCATATAAAAAATTTGGCCAACTATGGAGCATGGTTCCAAGTTGAAAAGTCCTAATAGATCAAGCAAATTTATTACCGAACGTGACTTAGCGGCAACCTTTAGAGATTGGTGCCAAGTTTGTGGTAGGCGAATTTAGGCAAGTGAGGGACTTGCCATGAAACCTATATGGCCAATTGATAATTGAGAGGTTTATTTTACTGATCACAATTTTGGGTGATGAAGTCAAGAAGCAACCTTCGGAAGATCTCCCATATTGGAATGAGTCTCAATGAAGAGGGGAAGATAATAACTTTTCATATATGAAGCTTTGCTCATCTCAAAGCACATATAAACCAAAGAAGCCCATTATTAATGGTAGGAATAATTTTTTTGATTTAGTACAGAAAAAAAACTTTATACGGCCTCCTTCTTATAGGAGATACAAGAGATAATATAGAGCACAATAATAAGAGCTAATCATTGCTACAGCTAGTCTACAACCAGACTTTCCTAATTTACAAGAGTTGACTAAATCTGTACAGAATAAAATAGCTAAAGGAATCTTGTAATAATGGTAAGATAATTATAGCAAGAAAATCTTAAATATCAGCAATGATTTGGAAATAACTTAGCCAAATCTTCAACACTCCCCCTCAAGCTAGCTTGAAGATATCTTCCATTCTCAACTTGCTAATCAAATTGTCAAATTACTTCTTATGTAGTCCCTTTGTAAGTATATCAGCAATTTGATCGATAGTTAGAATGTATGGCATGCAAATTAGTCCGTTATTGAGTTTTTCTTTAATAAAGTATCTGTCCACTTTCACATGTTTTGTTCTGTCATGAAGAATCGGATTATGAGCAATTGAAATTGCTGCTTTGTTCAAAAATCTTTAAATCTTCTAATAATCTTTTAATCCACATCACTTCCCAAATCCCATGTGCAACCGATCTAAATTCAGCCTCTGCACTACTCCTAGCCACGACATTTTGTTTCTTGCTTCGCCAAGTAACAAGATTTCTTCCAACAAAGATGCAGTAGCCAAAAGTTGATCTTCTGTCAATTATACTTCCAGCTCAATCTGCATCAATGTAGACTTCAACCTGTAGATGTCCATATTTTTTAAACAATAGACCCTTTCTAGGAGTTCCTTTTAAGTATCTTAAGATTCTGTACACAGCGTGAATGCATGAATTGACTCACCATGCTTACTACAAAAGCTATATCTGTATGTGTATGAGACAAATAAATTAGTTTTCCAACAAATCTTTGATACTGCTTCCAGTTCACCACATCTTCGGGTTTGGCAAATTGTAGCTTTAAGTTGGGTTCAATTGGTGTTTCAGCAGCTTTACAACCAAGTAAACATGTCTCACTAAGCAAATCAAGTATATATTTACATTGATTGACAAATATCCCTTCCTTAGATCTAGTGAATTCCATCCTAAGGAAATATTTCAACATACCCAAGTCCTTGATTTCAAAGTCATCAGCAAGTCTCTTCTTCAATCTTTTCAGTTCAACATTATCATCACCTGTCAAGATTATATCATCCAAGTAAACAATCAAGATAGCTCTTTTCCTTTCATTTAAATATTTATAAAACATAGTATGATCTGCTTGACTTTGAGTGTAACCATAGCTTTTTATAGCTTTTCCAAAATGTTCAAACCAAGCTCTTGGGGATTGTTTGAGGCCATACAAAGACTTTTTTAATCTACAAACTTTGTCTTTACCAAACCTTTCCTCGAACCCAGGTGGTAGACTCATAAAAACTTCCTCTTCCAAATGTCCATTTAGGAAGGCATTTTTTATATCCAATTGATGTAAGGGCCAATTGGAGTTCATAGCCAAAGATAAGAGAATCCGAATTGAGTTAACTTTTTCTACTAGAGCAAATGTTCTTTGATAATCAATTCCATAGATTTGTGTAAAGCCTTTTGCTACGAGCCTTATCTTGTACCTTTATATGCTACCATCAATCTTGTACTTTACAGTAAACACCCATTTGCATCCTACTGTCTTCTTATCTCTTGGCAATTCAACTATTTCACAAGTATCGGTTTTTGTAAGAGCATTCATCTCTTCCATAATTGCTAACTTCTAATTTGGATCATTTAGTGCTTCTTGAATGTTTCTTGGAACAAACAAGTGAGAGATTTTAGAAGTAAATGCTCTATGGTTATTAGAGTCTTTGGTAAGATAAATATTTGGCAATAGGATGAATGGTACATTTTCGAATGCCTTTCCTAAGGGCTGTAGGAAAATCAAGATCTGAGGGCTCATTGTTAGAAGGTATGATGGAAGAAGGAATTGAAAAAATAAGATTATCCGGAGTGTTTAGTGGACTATCTCAGAGATTTTGGTTGATCTTGTGCTGGAGTAATAGGTAGGTCTTCACCATTTTTATGAGTCCTAATATAAACCAGAAGCTCACCTTTTTGTAGTATTTCTTTTCCTATTTGTGATACATCTATACTTAGCAATGGTTGACAAGAATTTTCTTTATTTCCAATACCTTGAACAGATTTTTCCTAAGTTTGTGTTTCAAAAAAAAATAGGAGAAGTGGAATTGGGAATTATATTAGGTAGAAGAATATGAATGTTTCAAAAATTGACTTTCTCTCTCTCTCTCTCTCTCCCCCCCCCCTGAATATGATCCTTTCTAAAGTAAGGTTGATTTTCCAAAAAAGAAACATCCATACTTACATGGACTTTTCTAGTTTGAGGATTATAACACTTGTATCCTTTCATGTTTGGAGCATAACCTTTGAAAACATATTTTTCAGCTCTAGGATCAAGTTTAGATTGAAATTTGTCAGGTATGTGAACAAATACTGTACATCTGAAAACTTTTAATGGCAAATTATAGTATATTCTAGATTTTGAAAAAGTTTTTTTGAGGCATTCTAAAGGTGTGACAAATTTTAAAACACAAGTAGACATCCTATTAATCAAGTATGATGCCGTTAAAACAGCTTCTTCCCATAAATATTTTGGAACATGCATAGAAAACATGATGGCAGGGGCCACTTCAAGTAAATATTTATTTTTTCTCTCAGCAATTCCATTTTGTTTAGTAATATCATGATAGTTAGATTGATGTTGAATTCCTTTTTCTTTCAAGAGATTTCCCAAGCACTCATTAAAATATTCTAGTCCATTGTCGGAGCGAAATATACTGATTTTTGTTTGAAATTGATTTTCCATTATGTTGTAAAAATCTTTGAATTGTTTTTCCACTTCAGATTTTTCACTCATCAAGTAAATCCAACATAATCGTGTATGATCATCTATAAAAGTCACAAACTATTTTTTTCAGATAAATTTGTAACCTTTGAAGGACCTCAAACATCACTATGAATTAAATAGAATGGTTTAGAAGCATAATAGGGTTTTGATATATAAGTAGAATGATGGCATTTTAATAAGTGACAACTCTCATAGTGAAAAGATGAACAATCCAAATTTTTAAATAAAGTAGGAAATAAATGTTTAAGATAAGGAAAATTAAGATGTTCTAGTCTAAGATGCCAAAGCATTATTTGTTCATAAACAGAATTCGAACTAATACTACTGAAACATTAGAGTTATCATCAAAATAGTAAAGACCATCTATTATCCTAGCACTGCCTATCACCCTCCCCGAGCTCTGGTCCTGTAATTCACAATGAGGATCAAAGAACGAAACACGAGAGTTAGAATCTTTGGATAGTTTACTCGCGGACAAAAGATTACAGGCAAGTTTAGGAACATGGAGAACATATTTAAGATTTATATTCTCTGAGAGTTTGATTAAGCCTTTTCCTGTAATAGGTGAGAAATTACCATCAGGAATTCTAGCTTTTTCATTACTAGAACAAGGAGAATAGGTATTAAATAGATGAGAAAAACTGGTCATGTGGTCAGATGCTCCTGAATCAATGATCCAAGGAGTAGAATTTGAACAAGATGAAGTATTAAAGTCACTACCTATTTGAGCAAGGTAAACACTAGGCATACTAGATAAGGAATTGAATTTTAGTAGTTTAGGAAGATGATCCATTCGCTCTTGGCTGAAAACATTGGTCTCAGCTGCATTAGTTATGGAGGCCTCTTGTCTTCTTTCTTCTGAGAAGACTTCTCCAATGGGAGAGAGCAGTTGTCTGCCAATAATCCTCCTCCTAACCTCATTGAACTCAACATTGAGTCTAATAAAGACTCGGATAGGGAAGACTTGGATGAACTATCTGACATGATAACAATACAAAAACAAGTGGTTGCACAAGGGCATTCATAGGAGCAAAATATTGTCTTGCTCTGATACCATATCAATAGTAGAAATAATTTTATTGATTTAGCATAGAAAAAAACTTTACACGGTCTCCTTCTTATAGGAGATATAAGAGATAATACAGAGCACAATAATAGGAGCTAATCACTGCTACAGCTAGCCTACAACCAAACTTTCATAATTTACAAGAGTTGACTAAATTTGTACAGAATAAAATAGCTAAGGGAATCTTCTAATAATGGTAAGATAATTATAGCAAGAAAATCTTCAATATCAGTAGTGATTTGGAAATAACTTAGCCAAATCTTCAACACCTATGAATTTTGTTTAATTGATAAACAGATTTCATCAATGCTGCTTTGATGGATAACAATATGCTATCTATGATCATGGCAAATTAGATACATAAAGAAAATTTCCCTTTGCATTGCTATGGGTTTTGCAATGTTACCAGACACGACATTTTCTAGGTTTTCCCTTGTCCCATGGTGACATGATATGACATGCCAGATATAGCATGACATGCTGCAGATATGTATCTTTCCCTAGCCCACACCTCATCTGAATCCCTAATCTCAAGGACTACAATCAAGCACATCTCCTCATTCTCATAGACAACAAGATTGTGCTTGTCATCTTTCATTCATCCATGATGAATCCGTGGAATGGAAAAGAATAAAAGAAAAACCTAAAGGGGATAAAGAAGTGAGACGAGGGAAGAGTGGTGAACAGAGGGAAAAAAGAAAAATAAAATAATAAAAAAAAGAGAGAGAGAATAGTGAAGAGAGCATACCTTCCTCATCGCCATCGCACTTTTAGGCCATCCTCCACACCTTTGAGCAGCAAGAGCATTCTTCTCTTCTTCTCCTAGCTCTTTTTCTTTTCAGCCTCTACCATAGGAAGTTAATGGGGGGGTACCACTGTTCTGAAGTGATGCTCTGCGACTTGAAGAGAATTCCTTCCATAATGGTGATGTTTCCAAGTTAATATGGCCATGTCACTTCTCCTTGTAGGGGCTAGCATCTAAGCATGTGGCCTATTGGCCAAAAACCCATGAACAAGGTTTCAATAGATTTTTCAAATTATTCCTTGATGTTAAGTTAATTTAGTATTTTTGTTTTCTTTTTCTGATCTAGGACTATTGGGATATATATGTATATATATTTTTATCCTACTTGTCTTTTTATGTCACCATGTTCTTGTATCCACATTTTTTTTACGTTGCCATGTCGGATACTTTAGGAAACTTGGACATTTGACACCCATGTCCCATGTGCAGGGAACACTAAGGTTCTGTATCCTAAATTAAAGGTTATACAAGATGCATGTGTTTGAGTACAACAATATATTAGTGGCAATTGAAGACTAAATTCAATCTTGCATTGGCTTTTAATTGTGTTGTTTTTGTATCTCTAAAAAGTGCAAATTTATGAAAGGAACATATTGCTTGGTTATTATGTAACATTAATTGCTACCGCATGACATAAAGATAGGCAATGTGTTTTCTAGAATGTGAGGGTTGCCTATCTTAAATGATGCACAAAAGATTTGAAGGATCAAATTTTACAATTTTATAGGCTTCAAAATTATATCAATTAATTTTATTTAAACATCAATAAATATTGAACTTTATGAGTTTAATATGTGTGATGTGAACAGATGTTTTGCGAAGAATGAATCCTTACTTACAGTTGCTTATGCATGTATAAACAATCCTAAAGAAGCAAAATGGATCTCCCGTGCCTTCTCTTCTTTATAGTCCTCAAGTGCACTAGTGTAAGATAAGTCCTAAGCTCTAGGATTGTTATTTGATTTTGTATCTAGGATTAGAAGTTGGGATCGGTGAATGACCAGAAAAATGAGCTAGGAAACATGAATACTTCAAATCATATGTCATGTCTATGTTGTATCCTTGTTGGATATCGGTATTCATTCGATGGTTCTCGGGTATGCATCTAATACTTTGTTAAGTATCCTATTTTTCAAAATTGGAAAGACACTTTGGATACATCCTAGATGCATTTTAGATGTTTCCTTGACCTCCAAAAATGAGGGAGAGGCTCATGGTCTACAAATAGTAACTAATGATGAGCTTGTAAAATTTAATGCCACCATATAAAATATGGACTATGTTATTTTGATAGCCTACTATGCTTTATGTATGTTTTTTCTTTTATATACATCTATGTATTTGTGCATATATAATACATCCATACATATGTATATACCTTTACAATATCCTAGAAAAGAGACAGAGGGGCATCAACAACAAGGATGGTCAATCCATTTTTCTTCTCTCTCTTCCTTCCTTTTCTTTTCTCATTAGGGATTCTGAACATTGATCACATCCCTCATGGTCTTAGGATGAGCAAGGGAAGCCAAACTCCTAACTTCTTTCATTTTTTGAGTTGGGCTCCACTATAATAGGTGGTCTTCTCTATATGACTTGGCTAAGTTGTGGATTTGCTAAAGTCTTCCTAATTCCATTTCATTCTTGATTTGGGCCCTAGTTTGGTGACAAGCAACTTGGATAAGTTGTGGCTTTGCTATAACTTATAATAGAAACTAACACCACAAAAGTAACTGTATACAAGGCTCAATCTTATACAGGGATCCACAAGTCACCCTAAGGCTTGCTATTAAGCCCCTTATACCGAAACTCAATCCTTTAGGAACATCGATTCTATGAAATTGTAGAACAACAAAAATAACAAAAAAAAGTAATCCTCTAAAAACTAAAATATTTAATTCTAAAATTAATCTAAACCCCATATGCTTTATCGGATAAATATGATATTGTAAAACTCATGATCTTGTAGATGACAGTGCATCATGAGAGGTGTTGAGAAGAACAATCCACGCCAAAATTCTGGTTGGCTTATATAAAGTCATTATGAAAGCAATCTTCGATCGTAGATGGGAAATTCATTTGCTATGGGAGAGCCACTGTGTAAAGTTCTAGGGCTGAAATAGGTTGGATCAAGCCATGACCTGATACTATCTCGACCTAGTTAGTCCCGATTCAACACAAATATATAGATTCGTGGGTTAGGATTAAGTCAGAAAGACGACTTGCTTGAAAAGTTGGGTCAGGTATAGGGCATACGTTTTCCAACTGACCTGGCCCATGTACTGATCAGGTCTAAAACATTTTTTTGACCTGGCATCATTGGGTCCAATCCAATCCAACTTAATCCAAAAACATATGATTTTAGAATCCCTAAACCCCTCTACCATTCCTCCTATTTCCATATTTAGATTTGTATGTTGTGCGTGTGTATGTGCGCGTGTGTGTGTGTCTGCTATTTATCCATTAGGTTTAGCAATGTTCTTGTCCACAAAGTTAGTAGAAATCTGTATTAACACTTTTTTAAAAAAACTTTTCTACTTGCGATCTATGTCATCATTAGTTTTCCTTTTAAATATATAATGAATAAGGCACCTTTTAATCTTGCATCAGCACTGAATCTAGCATCAACCTCGTCAGGCCTGAATGTAATGGGTTGGCTTTGGTTCATGGTTGATGTGACCCAACCTGACCTGGCTGGTCAATTGGCCGGTATAAATTGTGAACCAAAAGAAAACCAGATGGGGTCTTTATCATGTTTGTCATGGTCCCAACCCAACCAAGTTGGGCCTTCTTTTCGTACAAATCTTCAAAAAAATGCTGGAAGTTTCATTTTCATCCCTAGAGATTGGTATAACAATTATTTCATTGTAGCTTGTATTTGCTTGAGGGAGATCACTTTTTGATAGCTTATATGTGGATCATGTGTATTTGAACAATCTTCATATGTAGTTTTTCATTGTTTGTCTAAATGCTAGATTTTGTTTTTGCCGATTTAGTTCATCTGCAACAATATACTCAGTTAGTTAGATACCTAAGAACATTTTGCCTTGGTCTTTCTTATTTTTTTAAAATCTCCATAATATTCTTATTTTGCTGGCAGATTCCATCGTAATTATTTGGGCGTTCCATGATTGCTGATGGATGTATCGGTTTCTTATGTATTCTAGTGTAACATGTATGTTATGTTCATATATATGTTCTTTAACTTCAGTCATAATAAAATGCAACTATTTTATATTTCATATGCATCAACAAGTATCATCTGGAATTGTTTGCTTTCTGAAATATTGCATATCTTTGTACATATTAAATTTCTTGTCTTATCCTTTCCTAAGAATCAATCCCTAGAAGACAAAATGTTTCCACTTTTTTATTTCTTAAAAACATATATTTACTGAATGAGTTGTTGTGAGACGTTTTTATGATATATATTGGCAAGAATCAACTGTGACATCATTTGATATTTATAAGATCACTAGTCTTAAGTACCCTTTTCTAGAGCTGCAAAGGGTCTGCTTTTCCTTCCACTTTGCTTGAACTACGACATGTATCTCTCTTTTTTTTGTCAGTATTGCTTTGTTGAGCTTAGCTGTTGACTCTCAGAATGTAAAGAAAAAAAAAATTATTCAGATCTATAAACAATATATAGAGATTAAGGGCTTGCTAATGTTTTGACCTTTATGTTGTTATCCTATTGCTTCTTTTACCACACAATTCTTGAGTTTTTTTTTTTTTTTTTTTAATTTTTTTTTTAATGCGAAATTTCATTGATAAACTATTCTAAGGGCATTCATGTATTCAGTTGCTTTTGCACTTGGCATGCTTCTTTAGGAAGATCTCAAAGGTAACAAGGGAAATTTCAAAGTTACCCAAGCATTATATGTTATTGTATCATTTTGCTATTGTGCATTGTGTTGTTCATGCTTCTTGGTCTTCTGTAATGAAATATGATAGAAATGTCCTTTAAAATGTATTCAGTAACTGGAACATAGTTTTAAATCAGCTTAATTCTTGTTGATATATGTTTAATTATCATTTGATCTTTATCTTATATTTTGTTCTTGGGATAGATGTAAAGAAGCAATTCAAATTAAGAGTAATCTAGCTGTTTCTTTCCTTCCTGACTAAAATTTTTCCTGATTAATTTTCAGGTTTCAAGTTGAAATAACATGCATGAGGGGTACATGAAAACTTATGCTCCTGCTGTGGATATAACTGAAAGTCCAGTGTCTAAATTATGGAAAGGAAAACCTCCCGAATTTTCTGCTGGTGCTGCCTTGAATAGCTGCAAATTTGAGGCTCAGAGTATGATCCCAGTTGTCCTCCATTTGCGAAAGTAAGATTTGGTTGTAACATAGTTTATTAAGCTTTTGGAGTGTCTGTAAAAGCTGGAAATTGTCTATTGCTAGCTTCACATGTCTGAAGTTTATGATATGATTTGTTTGCTAAGCATGTACCTAACTTGATTTTTGATCCAATCCATGCATAGCATGGGTTATATTTATTATGTCTATGCAAGTCTTATGTAGTTAGCTGTATGTTAACCATAATTTGGTCCTACCTATCTCAATAAATATGGTACCATCTTGTTGAATGTCAATTATGTTAAGCCTTATATTTGAAGCCATTCAGTGCATTGCATTCTAAGCTAGATTGGTTAATGGCTTGAAATATTTTTGATGTGAGACAATGGCTATCTATCAAGATCAGTTCCTTTTGATTGTAAGCAGGTACAGAAATGTATGATACAATCATTGTATTTCTACATGGAAAGCTAAAAATAACTTTTTTTTGGCTAAACTGTATTTTATACAAGTGAATAATTTAGTTTCTACTCTGTTCATATGATTCATGCTTGATTATTTGATTTAGTTGGTGTATCTAAACTTCTTTCAGTTAGAAATACGACTCTTCTGTTAGACTATCATTTGGGACTTCCTTGCAAATTGAACAAGCTTGGCCTTGGTAGTAATACAGTATATTGCTACACTTATTTTTATTTTGTTAGTTTCTCCTTGCATATGTTCAGTGTGTGGATGCTGATGGTGGATTTTTAATTAATAATCCTGGTCTTACTTTCATACTTTGGTCTGTTTCTCTTGCATCTGAATTCTTTTACACTTCAATACACATAATGCATCTGTATTTCCAGTAGATGCAGTTGGATGTTATAATCCATATCATAGATGATTTATATAGGGATACTATCATCTCCTGTTTTTGTTCTGGGTAGACAGAGTTGTTCATATTGCATGACAATGTTGTAACTTCTATGACTGAGGCCACATTGATCCTCTGAGATGGTAAATAATGTTTTCGCTGCCTTATCTATATTGCTAACAGATGTTTCTCGGTTGCTTCTTGTGGAGTACTGCAAAATAAGAATTTCCATTTAAGTATGATTTTGCGAGACTTGCAATGCACCGAGCTTGAACATATAAGCATGTGCTTAGAATATGAAATAACTCACATTAGGTAAAAACTGAAGTGTAGGATTCATATTACTTGGTCCACATTGGACCTTAGTTGATCCCCTCATCTCAAATGATCAGTGGCTTCACTGGTTCGATATGAATTTAAATGGAGGTGTAGCTTTGGCAGATAAGCAAGAAGTCCAGCATGCTTACAACTTGCTGCCAAATAGGAGCACCTAAAGCCATGCTGTCAACTATACCGCAATTATCAAAATATGCTGATTTTCATGACTATTCTGCTCTTCCTTACCATATTAATTCTTGCTATATATACTGTGTTTGTACCATTGGTTCATAGCCTCAGCTACTCTATTTCCTTATGTCATTTTCTTTCAGCTTCGTTGTCATACTACTGACTACTGAGTCTGCCTGCAGTCTTTTTTTGGCTTTAAACCTATGAATACCCACTTTTAGTCAATCATTTTTTCGTGCGCATGCCCAATAAACAAGGCTATGTCTTGCAGATTCAGAGGGTCGTCAGCCTTTATATCTTAAAGATGATTGAAAATAAATACACTAATGTAAACAATTATGACTAAGACTGTTATGATTACCTGACATTGTTTGATTACCTGACATTGTTTTGCTACTATCACTCTGCTACTGTTATGTGCAAGTCTCACTTGGGACTACAAAAATAATGTTCCATCTTTGTTGCCTACAATACCTGAAATAACAAGGAACCACTGGAATCTATGAAATTGTTCTAGAAGTACTTAGAATTTGATAAAGCTCCAAGATCCACAGACATCACAAGATCCCCACAAATCTGTAAATCTTCCACACTGGGGCAGATTATTAACTGCCTTCCATATTCTTGATGACAAGTTCATCATAACAGAGGATTATTTTTGGATCTGGTAATATGAATTCAATGAATACCACATAAAATACATGTGGAAACAATGAAGTGCTGCCAACTATGCAACTCTCTCCCTGTTGTTTTCTACTAATTTTCCTTATCAATTCTCCCTCTTGCCTCGTTTATATCTTTTGGGCTTTGTTACTTTGGCTTGGCTTAGTATTCATCCAGACAATTAGGGATTCTAGGTTCAAAGGTCACTAAGACTTAATATCAGACCTTGTCTTGAGTAGGTACTCATTGCTGTTAAAATTTCCTCTTTTATCGCTCAAGTTTTCTAGATAATCATTTCTTTCTTGTAGTCTAGCAAAATCCTTTTCCTGTTCTGCATGCATTATTCTTTTAGCTTTTTTCCTATGACAGTTTATATCTGTTAGGAACTTTTTATTTGTGCTGTATGAATTGTAAGCATGATACCAAAATTGTGCCAATGCCTTCTGTAGAGTGCTTCTCATTTGCGCTTGCAAGCCAAGCATGGCATCTTATCACACAGTTTAGTTTTGTCTTGAGAGTTGAAGAATGCTTTTTTCTTGTGGTTCTGTTGATTTTATGGTTTCACATACTATTTAACATTTGGCATGAATAATCATTGAGGCACCAGACTGCCAACCTTTCAACCAGTAGTGAACTTGCTTGCCTGGAGCCCATATAGTGAGTAGGCATGAACATGGACTGTTAGGCTCTCTTAGGCCCCTGTAATTTATTTATGATATAGAAATATTAGAAATGAAGTTTGTTTTTTTGAAAGAGAGAAGGAAATCGTTGTGAAAAAGCTGCACCTGCAAAGGGGGTGTGAATCTGGAAGCTCATAGCTACAACCAGGCTAAAATGTAGCTATTTTCCATAGCCTTGCATATATTGAACATTTTTTTTTTCATTGCCTTCATGGGCTAGATTAGTTGGAACTTTCTCTGTTATGTTGCCCTTAAGCTTTTGGAACTTTTTCTTTGTTATGCTGTCCATAAGTTTTTGCATCAATGAGGAAGTTAATGATACATTCAATTGATGCTCTGTTCAGAGTCAGCTCAGGTTCTTAAGCCTAGGCATGGGATGGAAGCAGCTTCTGGTGTTATAGCAACTAAAGCTTTTGGCTGTCACCATCTTGGAGGCCTGCATTTGCCTGCATATAATTCTGTAAATTCTGACTGAACTTTGCCAACTTGAGTTTTGTTGGAGGAATTTCATCAGAATCCTCACAAGAAAGCTTCTTCTAACACTTCTATTTATTCCGGTTCTTGACTTGATGGATCTTCAATTATAGGCTACAATTGCTAGCCTCAACTCCTTGTGAGAAGTTGTGCTGCCAGGTTGAGGGAAGGGAAATTGGATTTAAATTGAGAAATTGGTGTTTCCAGAAGCAATGAGAACTGTTGAGGTCACTATGCTTCTTTCTGGTCCTGGAAGTGCAAGTCTTGCACTGCATCAAGGATATGTAAGTTAGTATCTCTTATTTAAATTACAAACCAAAGGCATTCATACATACATGCACTTTGCATTATCAAACTTAAGCATGATAGGAATGTATTCCGTAGTGGCATGATCATAAGTCTTTGGAGCTAAGGCATGTATTCTGTTGCAATTCTTAAATGATAGATCCATGCCAATAATATCCAAGGGTCAGAAGAATTACTTTAGATGGTCAACAATGAGTTTATGTTAGCTTTAAGGCTGGTGTCATATATAAAACTGTAAACTTAGTTTGAAAGAATAATTAATAATTGACCCTTTTTTTTAAAAAAAAAGAATTTGGTCTCAGTGTCAGCATAATGGCTGTTGCAGAATCCAAAATGTGTTCGCTAGCTCAAACGGCTGAAAATTCAAGTATCAGAGTTTGATCCACGCTCATTTCCACCAGGTAAGCTAAAGTTTTGCAAATATTATAAAACTTGTTAAGCTTTTTGTATATATCTTGAAGCAGGAAAGTGAGTCATTTGCTAGCTCTTCATGTATGAGTCGGTATGGGTTACCTTGATTTGAGTGTATGTCACACCTTATTGATTTTAGCTGTAAGTGTTGTCTTAATTTGAAGTGAAATAAGTCAGTATTCATAATTCCATTAGGTGTTTCTGAAAGAAAGCTACTGCAGGGTTTTGTGGAGTTTATAAGTTTAGTTTCAGGCATGTCATTTTCAGTTTTGTGACACTGCTTTATCGAAAATTAATAAACTCCCCTGGTCCTTTGCAGTGAAATTGGTAACAGGTTGTTTAAATCTCTTTAATGTTTAGGAAGTAATATAATTGAATAGGCATTTTATATCATATTTGATAATGTTTTTGTAAAATGACTATCAACCTAGATGCTGATTGTACTTTGATATTTAGTACTTATGCTAAAATGCAGAAGAGCCAGTTATAGTAAATGATGATTTTTGAGGACAGAGCAAATGGAAATCGATTGTTTCCTTCCAAGTAACACTTCAGCTATTAAATTTTCAGGAGTCATAGGGACATCATGCATAAGTTCTCCGAATTATGTGCTTATGACATTCTAACTCATGGAAATCAAAAGACTAACTTATGGAAAAGCAAGACTTGGTTTTCTTCCTGATGTTAACATTCTTGATAGCTTCGCTTACGAGGACCAGGGTTTGATCCCAACTTACCAGCACTTGAAAAGGTAAAATTACCTGCCATATCAAATTTTTAAAATTTTTGTGATTTATCAACTGCAAGGATTGTTATTCACTGGCATAGGCAATTATTTTAGCCTAAAGTGTTATTTGTTTACATCGCGAACATTTGTTTTAGGCAAGGCAAAGTGTTTTCACTTGTCGCATGGACACTATCTCTCTCTCTCTCTCTCTCTCTCTACCATGGTTTTTTTTTTATGTTGATAATGAAAGTGGATACTGGATACTGTTGTTTATGGATAGTATTGAGATATAGTTTGTGTTGCAAATTTCCTATCACTAACTCTTTTCCGGTTTCCATGCTAAATGCTGCATGGTTGGACTCAAAAAGCAGCCATCGTAGAGTTGGGAACTCACAGTGTGGTGCTTGAAGGGGATTCATCCACTCTTGCGTGCTGGATTAATGTTGCAAGCAAGGCTCAATATCCCTTTCTCAGGAACATCAGGAGAGCTGGTGCAACGTTGTTGGATTTGTCCATAATTTTTGTGAAGTAAATCAGGCAGCTGACTTTCTTGCCCTGTTTAGACTTAAAACTTTGCTCAGCTTTCTAATTTGACCTTCGCTGATTCTGTTGTCCATTGTTTTCTTAGTTTGATATGTTGGGGGCTACTTTCCCTGCTGGAAAAAAAAGAAAAAAAAAAAAATCTACTATGTAGTTGTGATGTGAGGAATCTAACATGCATCCTTTACAATGATAATGACTTGCTGGGATTCATTCACTGTTTTATGTATGTATGTATGAATGAATGAATAAATGATCAGACTACAAGCAAAAAATGGTTTTACTCAATTAGATCAGGTATAATTCATTATAACCTGAATGTAAATAGATACAACTACCTACATGTAAAGAGACTTATCCCAAAACTGAATCAGAATGCTAAAATTTGTTTATTGATCAGTTGTTTCTCTGCAATTTTATCGAGTTTCCATGACACCATCCATCCACAACACTTAATATAAAGCAAAACATGTTTTTTAAGTGAATATAACTAATTCATAACCTGCATATAAAGAAACTTGAACCAGGATATTCTATCTAGATATATAGCTAGAGAGATCCATAATAGCTTGTTTGTGGTCAACATATATAACGTCTAGTATCCCAAGAAAATCGAAAACTACAAGAGTATCCGCAAGCCCATGCTACAAGCCTCTAGTGAAACAAAGAAATGGTGGAAGTAATGCTTGTCACTGACACGATCTAGCTTCAACTTTTTAGATCTGAGCATCTTCCAGCACTGGAGCAGCTATCTCATCTCCAAGTGCTAAAACTCATTATGCTTTCTGCTGTTAAGTGCTTGTGCTCGGAATTCTAGTTTTTGATAGAGAAACGCCCAAAACTGAAAGCACTGCAATCAACTTTTCACAATGTATATAGATGATGTTGAGAAGCTACTTTCTTCCCTCCGGCATGGTAAGCATATGGCTATTGGAAAATGTGAAGCAGGTGACTTCAGAAGTTTTGCCAAAACGTATGAACTCTATTGGAGGCTAGTCATCGCACGAATACGGACATCAGGGATACTGATTCTACCACATCAGGATCCATGTTGCATTAACGTCCAGCAGAGCCTTCCATTTTTTCTAATCCCGAAACTAATTAACGTATACGTATGTAGGCTAGTCGGATTGCAATGTTGTTTTCTTTCAAAATGCCAACTTACCGTCATAGCTGGCAAATTTCGTCACTCGTATGCCATCCCAATCCCGTAATTCTTCGTGTGATGCTGATTAAACTATTATGTAATGAAAGTTTTACGTTTAGTTAGTGAACAATTGGGTATTTATCAATTTATTTGCAAGTTAAAAAACAAAGTAGATTAAATACCAATTGCTGATCTCTGTCTTTCTCGGGAAAGTCAGTGTCAATATATCTAGCAGCGGTCCATCCCTAGCACCAACAGTTCAATTGTCCTCGGTGCTTCAATTTATCTCGACCATACCTACAAATGAAAGAATCCAAGGCCCCACAAATGGCCCATGGAGCAGCATGTATCATTATTGGTCAGAGGTCGGATGGCTTAGATAACTAGTTTATGCTTTTGTGCCCACATACGTTACAAAAAACGTCAATGTTGTGGCCAAGGGATTGGATGATTTGAATGGTGCCTGTATATGTGACGTATTATCCACTTCAATTTTTGACTCATGGCATGTGGTTTTATGGTTTTGTTCTTTAAAGAATACCTCAAGAAGGTTCCAATTTATATAAGTCATACTCTCTCTTGATTGATGTGGGATTAAAAATGCCAACAATAAATAAGTTTATCCAGAGGGATAGGCTTTTGTTTGATCGGGTACCAGTTATGTATTGTTTCAAGGTAATGGCATGTGACATGAATTAAATGTACATCCTATCCTCCTTCAATAAGAGGTGTGGTCAACAATTCAATATCGAGATTTTTAGCTGGAATGAAGAGGACACACCTGAGGAAAGCTCAATCTTAGATCCCCCACGGTCCAACTTTGCCAGGAGTCTGAAGATTTTAATGAACTGAAAAGGGCTTTGACTCACTTCATGCTGCAGAGGCGGTGTCGGTGTGATCCATCCACCTGAGCAACCCATGTGGAGTTTTATTCTATAACTTTTTGCAAGCCTAGCTGAGCTAAGCCTTAATAAGCTTCTCGGCTTAAAATTAATTTCAAGCCTAAAACTCAAGCTAGAAAAGATTCACACTTGATCAGGGCTAGATGTGAGCTGTTCGGGTGCTCTTAGATCTATTACGAGCACTAATAAGTAGTTGGATGCATGGAGATCCACTATGAACAGATGCGAGCTATAACTTCAAGAGGCTTTAGTGCTTTCAGGAGTAAACAATTAATTGCTAAAGGCACACAGATTCAGCTAGTTCAGAATTTGGTGAAAATACAATTTTTTAAAAAAATCTTTGGTAATAAGAATTACATAATATTAAAAAAAAACAAGTATGCAAGATGCACCAATAATTTTCCTCAAATTTGTTTGTGAATGATTAGTAAATAAATCATAAAACATCTAACTAGATGACTATGTTCTCTATTCTTTGGTAATCCAAACTAGTTAGAGAACAAATCGGCCAATGAAAGCTAGTGGATCGTTCCAAAGCTTTTCAACAACTAACAAGAAAATACTGGCACGTTGGCAGGACTCAGGAGCCCACGCTTTTTTCTCTTTTCTATGTAGTTAGAAGCTTGTTCAGCTAGGCCTCGAATGGGCATGTGAGATGTTTTTAGGTGCTTCGTTTTGCCCTTGCCTGAGGATACCGGTAACGGACCACAAATCAAAGCAGGATCTCGCATGAAGCAATAGAAGGTGCGGCTATTGGGGTTACTGCCCCCTTTATAATGTCCGGACGCAGAAGAATATAAAAAATCTAAAAGGAGATATTAACGTACAATTTCTGTGGTCACTGCAGGAAGACAGCAGAGTTCTTTTCATTTTCTATTTTCTTTTTTTTTTAAAAAAAAAGAGGAAACATGATGTCCTTACCGCATTCAAGATATTGAAGCTGGAAGCTCTTTTGATCTTTTCCCAAAAGGGTTATCAAATAGCTACATGTGATAATTAAGATATTGTTTGGTATCATCTTAATCATTTTTTTAAAAAAAAAAATCAAAATTCTATTTTTATTTTCTTTCTAATTTTTAAAATATAAATATATTTAATATAATTAATTATTTTAAAATATAAATATGATGGTGGTAATTACGGTAATGATAACCGAAGTTGGGGAGGATGGTGTGGTGGAGGCGGTGGTGAAAATAGAGTATAGAAGATGGTGGCAGCATGATTAGGACATCAATGACAGTCATGATATGATATTGGCAGCCATAGCATGACAAAGATGATGATAGTGATCGTTGATGATGATGGTAATATAGTGGAGATGTCTACAAATAATGATGGTAATTGATAACTGCTACCGAACGAGGTAATGATAGTGTTGATAGTATTTGGTGATGGCAAAAAAATAAATTTATTTTTGAATATAGTGAAAGTATAGATTTTTTTTTCTTTCATTTTAAATGAAAATAACAAAACATAACTTAGGAAGTTAAAAACAAAAAAATAATGTCAAATATAATGTTTGTCATGATTTTTTATTTTTTATGTTTAAATATAAAAATATAAAAGAGAAGTGATACTGAAGAGCTCTAAGTCTAACATTAGAATGACGCGAAGAGCACCTGCAACTAAAACATGAGCCATGGAGGAGACGCAAAGCAGCCCAGTGGGCATGGAGCACAAATTTAATTCACCATGATATGCTTGACAGCAAATTAAATAGAAACAGTCCACAAACATATATCCTTAAAGCTGGAATCTGATGCGGTTTTGCCGTATTGAGAGAAATAGGAAAAAAAAAAATCGATCACTTCGAGAAAATCATATCTTCAAAATAATCATAAAAATATAATAATTTTATTCAGCATAATCAACCATATGGTATCTAATTCTTATATAGGACTTCAATAAAATAAAAAATAATAAAAATAATTTAGATTAAATCAATCCAAAAGATTCTTCTAATCAGTAATAAAATAGTAAATTATGCTAAAATAAAGAAATTCATATCAGATTATGCCAATCTCGAAGATTCTCCTAATCAACAATAAAATAAAAAATTATGCTAAAATAAAAAGATTTATATCAGATTACATCAATCTCAAATTCTCCAAATCAGTAATAAAATAGAAAATTATGCTAAGATAAAAGAATTTATATGAGGTTTATATCATTCCATCCTTCTTCCAAATCAACCTAATCCTCAAGGCTGAAAAGTAGGAAAATTTTCCTATAGATTATGCAGATACTCCCAAGTAGCATCTTTTGGAGGTGCGTGTGACCATAACTGCACTATTATGTTTCTCGACCTTTTTTTTCTTTTGTCTAAAATTACAATGGGCTCCATACAAAATACTCCATCCATAGAAAAATTATATAGAATGTTAGAAACAGCCATCTTAGATTCAATTCACTTCTTCAAATTAGAGACATGAAAAATAGGATGTACTTGAGACCCAACAGGTAACTCTAACTTATAAGCAATAGAGCCAATCTTCTCCAAAATTTTATATGGAGGAGACAATTTTATATTACCATGCATGGCCGCTATAGTCTATTGATAAGGTTGCAGATGGAGATAAAATAGATCACCAACTTCAAATGATCGCTCACTTCTGCATTTGTCTGCCTGCTACTTCATACGAGTTTGTGCTGCATGAAGATTCTTTTTAAGTGAAGAACTCTATCTCTGTTTTGCAATGCCAAATCAACTTGGTGGACATTGGTAGATGCTGGAATATAAGAGAGCAACACAGGAGGAAGCTATCCATATACGACTTCATAGGAAGTCATTTGGATAGAGCTATGGAAGGAGGTCCATGAAAATCATGTGTACCAATTCTTAGGCCATTGGCTTGTAAAACACCTAAGATACATCTCCAAACATCTGTTGACCACTTCCATCCGTCCATCAGTCTGAAGATGATAAGAAGAACTCATGCAAAATTCAATCCCATGCAAACTAAATAACTCCTTTCAAAAAGCACTCACAAATACTTTATCCCTATCATTGACAATTGAGTTAGGCAAGCCATGCAACTTAAAAGCAAATTCCATAAATAATTAGGCAATTTGAGGAGGAGTATAAGAATGAGCCACGGGAATGAGATGAGCGTATTTAGAAAGTCGATCTACAACTACCATGATAGTAGACTTTCCATGAGAGGGAGGCAAACCTTCAATAAAATCCATGGAGATGTCTGTCCAAACACCCTCAGGTAAGGGTAGAGGCTGCAACAACCGAGGTGAGCAATATTCTCACTCTTGTTCCTCAGACAAATATCACATGTAGCAACCCATTGCTTAGTATCTCGCTTCATTCCTTCCAATATTAGAAACTTCTCAAAATCCTTTTGTATGTCTTTACGTATCCCAGGTGTTCGCCTTCAGGAGGTTTATGCAAAAATTTCAAAACTTGCTGGTCCCATATAGAATTTGCACCAAGCATAACTAACAAAAGATTATCACACACACCTTCAATGGTCATTTTATCCATATTTGCCATCTTAACCTCCAAAGAATTTTTCTTGCTCCATCAACATGCAAGTTGCTTCATCAAGGAGGGATGAATAAAATTATGGATGCTTCCAGAATCCATGAGAATAGTTATGACTTGTTTCTTAAGCTCACCTCTGACACGCATCGTTTGGGGAGATAAGGTTCCAGAGATAGCATGCATAGAAATCTCGATGGCCCAACATCAAGCCATTTGGCAACATGCTCTTCCTCATCCACCACTACTGTTTGCTCATCTTCTGTCCGCTCGCTTTCAATCAGGAATAATTATTGTATTTTATAGAGTTGCCTAGGGCTATATTTCTCATCATAATTAAAATATATCCCTTTTGCATGCTCAGCCTTAGCTTGAGCTTGCGACAATCACTTGTAGGAGGAAGATGAGTTTATGCATTAGGAGTAACAGATGAAAAGTATGGGCTAGGAGTACTAATCATGTTTCTTAGCAGGGCTGACAATTACTCCTCTTTAAGTCTAGCCAATCCAATAGCAGCAAGCATGGAAGTTGGTCGAAACATGCACACCTCATGCTTAATCTCATCCTTAAGTCCGCTAACAAAACAGCTAACAAAAAATTTTTCGGGTAAGCCATCAGTTGGATTAGTGAGTTGCTCGATATATGGCTAATACTCGCTCACAATAGTGGACTGATGAAGCTTTGTGAGTTCCCCAATGTAATCCTCGAATATGCTTGAATCAAAGCAAGTGCAAAAAGCATCTACAAATTTTTTTCAAGACACAGTACCATAATTTTTTTCCAACTATCAAATACCATTGAAGAGACTCCTCCAAATAGAATAATGTTAATGAGACTTTTTTGCACCTCTAAAATTAAATTAAATTTAAAAAATTACTTAACTCAATAGATCCATCCTATCGAATCTTCATCGTTAAAATAAAGAAATTCAATCTGTATGATTCTTGGACTAAATTTTGTAGACTATAGTTTGAAAATCAAATCCTTCTCATCATAATGCATTACCATTTCTATTGCCATTAGAGGAACTCCCGACCGTGGTAGATCACATCTTATCCCCGACCATGATAGGTCACATCAGTATCTGAGTTTATGTCTAACTATACTTAAGATTCAAGCATGTAATTAAAGCCTTAAAATCAACAAAGGCTCAATTATGATCGACAGAGTCTCGAAAATTTATTTCTCTGTTGTCTCTATACGTCTCTGATAATATAGTTCTAGAGGGAAAGAGGAAAAAAAATTGATCACTTCAAAAAATTTAGACCTACAAGATAACCATAAAAAAATAATAAAGGGACCTACAAGATAACCATACGACATCTACATTGAACTTCAATAAAATAAAAAATAATAAAAACAATTCAGATCACGTCAATGTCAAATATTCTCCTAATCAGCAATAAAATAGAAAACTGCAATAAAATAGAAAACTACGCTAAAACACAAGATTTCATATCAAATTATGTCAATCCCAAAGATTTTCTAAATCAATAATAAAATAAAAAAATTATGCTAAAATAAAGGGATTATGGCCATAATTCAAGGAACCGGTTAGGGGAAAAACCCGACTCTTGTCAACATGACATTCCCAAGTTTCCTGTGTCAACTCTGGAGATCCAACATTTCACACAACAAAAATAACTTTTCTTTTTAACCCCCGGTAAAATCTTCTTTTGGTAAGACAAGGAAATAACATTTGCAGGCAACTTGTTCCATACAGAACTTGAAACAAAGTCAATCATTTGGTTCAATAGATCCGGAGTCATATTACAACGGTTTATTTTGTGCATTAAGCAAACCTCAATGCTGCGCTGATGGTGGCAAATAGAGAGGGATGCCTGCACGAGGAAAGAGGACATATATTGTTTGACTTTTAACTTGATAATCGGCAGTTACATACGTCGCCAAACGGCTCTGGCATACCCCTCCACAAACTCTTCTTTTCAGCAAGCTTGGGATCAAACGACTAAGTTATTACAAACCATAATAAATGGGTGAGACAAATTAAACGAAAAGGGATCACTAAAAAGAAGCAGATTAAGACCAGAAGAGAGATGACAGCAGCAACACAGGATGTCATCGTTGCGATCATGCAGATGGACGTATATCTATAAACTGGTTTGTTCAGGCAGCGGGTTTCTCCCCCTTGAGGGGCTTCACCACCTCCCAGGTGAAGTCGGCGTCATCCCTGCCAAAATGCCCATAAGCTGCTGTCTTCAGGAACCTGCCGTTGCCACCCCTCTTCAGGTCAAGGTTGATGATGATCATTCCAGGCCTGAAATCAAAATTCTCCTTCACAATCTTCAAGATCTCCTTGTCGGGAATCTTGCCTGTGCCATAGGTATCCACAAACACCGACAGAGGCTCTGGCACACCAATTGCATAAGATACCTGCACGATGCAACGGCGAGCAAGCCCATCGGCAACGATGCTCTTGGCTGCCTGCCTCGCGATGTAGGCGCCACTCCGGTCGACCTTGGTGGGATCCTTGCCAGAAAAGGCACCACCACCATGGGCTCCCCAGCCACCATAAGTATCAATGATGATCTTGCGGCCGGTGAGCCCTGCATCACCATGAGGTCCACCGATGACAAAACGGCCAGATGGGTTGAGGTGGAAGATGGTCTTCTCATCAAGGTATTGATCCGGGATGACGGGCTTGATGACATGCTCCTTGAGGTCAGCAGCAATCTCATCATTGGTAACAGTCTCATCATGCTGGGTCGAGATGAGGACGGTGTGGACGCGGATAGGGACCATGGCGCCATGGTCATTGCGGTACTCAACGGTCACCTGGGTCTTGCCATCAGGCCTCAACCAGGGGCAGGTACCATTCTTGCGGACCTCGGTGAGGCGGGCACCAAGCTTGGTGGCGAGGACGTGGCTGAGGGGCATCAACTCTGGGGTCTCATCGGTTGCATAACCAAACATGTGACCCTGATCACCAGCACCAATCTCCTCGGGGCGCTTAGTGAAATGGCCATGAACACCCTGGGCAATGTCAGGAGACTGCTGCTCGATGTTGACAAGCACGTTGCAGTGATCAGCATCAAGGCCAACATCATCGGAAGTGAATCCGATAGCTCGGCAGGTGTTGCGGACAATCTTCTCATAGTCGACATTTGCCTTGGTTGTGATCTCTCCAAAGACCATGACCATGTTCGTCTTGGTACAGGTCTCACAAGCAACCTTGCTGTCAGGATCCTGTTCTAGGCAGGCATCAAGCACAGCATCTGAGATCTGGTCGCAGAGCTTGTCAGGGTGCCCCTCATTCACAGATTCAGAGGTGAAAAGGAAGGTATCGGTGTTGGCCATCTGCAATAGAATAGCAAATTAAGAGATCATATTAGAATCCAGGGACACAATTAATCACTCGAATGTGAACGGCCCCATCTATCATAGTCTGTTATCATTGATAAAATTACACCACAAAATTACATTTATGAACAAAAAAAAAAAAAAAACATATAAAGACTACCGCATCCACTTTAACTCATTGTAATTTTAATCACATCCTTCGGTAGCCGCTATTGGTGAACTTTGGACATATACCTAACACGCTACCACCCAATTTAGACTAAAATACAAAATATACTTCTAATATGGCGAATTATGCTTTACATGCAGGAATTAGTGCACATGACAGAAGTCTAGAATGATTCTAAGCAAGTAGTTCATTCAGCAAGATATCGAGGAATAAAGCAGAGTATAGACCCAATATGACCTTTTAACAACGTTGCTTCCACTAGAAGATTAGTGGGGCAGAAAGCCAATAATTAAGAGGAGCACAAAGGAATTCCAGAAGAATCTATAAAATCAGGAATCAGAATCACATAAAATGGAAAGTCATAAAAAGTATATTTTTTAAAGTAGATGGCAGATCTAGGTCGGAAGAATCTCTAACCTTTCGGAGGGCAAAGTAAGAAATAGGTGCAAATTGTTAAGCAACAGTTTACAGTGGAAGATTGGGCAGATCTAGCAGTTAAAAGGTAACAAAAAGCAAACAGAAGTGATACGCATATATGTGAAGAGTAACTAACAATAAAACGGATATAAAGATTCTTTAGAATGAATCGAATAAAGGCATGTGCATCTACACAGCGGGCAGATCCGATTGGAACAAACTCAAGCATGAGACTTGCTCCACCTCAAGTTTGCTGAAATAATGGACAAGCTTTAAACATGTTACAACTTGCAAGCAGCTCTCACATCTAAAAATTTCAACAATAAACATTTTATTCAAAAACACCATAAATTGCAATGACGGATCTGATAACTTATAATTACTTGAAAGTGGGACAGAACTACGTCCAGCAAAATTAGGAATTGTGCCCACAATCCTTCAGACTGATCAAACTCCAAAATCCACAAATTCACCAAAATCCAAACGACCTAACCATGTTAAACAGAACAATCATGATATCAGACAGCGAAAAAACACAAGCCTTTCCACGAAATCTATACAAATCTAAACAACAATGATCAAAAATCAGAACCAACGGAATCAAAACCACAAGAGAGGAGCTATCAAATCATTTCGCGTGAATCAAGAAATGCTCTAGTGATCTAATATAACAAGAAACAATCCAAAACCAGCCATTTCCAGACAACGATAAACTGAAAGCAACTAAACAGAATCTCAAGGAAAAACGCACAAGAAAGCGCCACGAAACCAGAGTAGCACTAAAAACAACTAAATGCACCAGATCCAGCCATTTCATGTGAAAAGGGAAAAAAGAAAAAATCAAAAAAAAAAAAAAAGTCAAAAAAACAAAACCCATTGAGTCGTCCGTGATCCAGTAGGAAAGAGCACAAAACTAAATAAAATTAAAGAAAAAAGTCAAATAACAGAACTCATTCTCCATGACCTAAAGAATAAGAGAAACAACGAGATCGCACCTTTGGGGTAAGATACGAGAAGAAGATAGGCACCAAAGCAATCCCTAGCTTCTCGACCGCTTTGTTCTGGGCCTCCGGGTGGGCACGAGAGCTGAAGAGGAGCATCTTCTTTATAGGCGAGTGGCGCCCAAACGACGCGCTTTGGACTACTGTTCCCGCGTGAGATCCGGATCCGATCGCCCGCGGTTCCGTAGCCTGCGCGATCTCGTCCGTAGGATCCCGCAGCAGGCCCCCATTCTATTCGGGAGTCGGTGGCCAACAGCGACGCACAGCTGGCGGGACCCGCGGTTGGATCCGGCAACACTAACGCACCAACCGCGCCGGGCCCCACCGATTCGCCAGCTGGCTGTTAGTCAATTGGGCCCTACCTAGCATGCTTCCTGTAGGTGGATGTCACCGCTGCAACCTTCCCATCATCTTCCTATTTATTCTCTAAAAAAAAAAAAAAAAAAGGGGCAAATGAAATTGTGTTTAATTTTGAATTTCTTTGCCATTCCCTTACCAAACTATGGGAAGAAATAGAGGGGTGCCATTGTTTCAACGGACGGGCCAAGCATTCAAAATTAGCCACCTGCAACTGAGACTATACACGGAGGGTTGGTAAGGGTTAGGTGTAGCAGAAGAACATGACACCGACTAATTCTATATAAATAAGATTGGTCAAGCTTCTTGTGTAATGATTGAAAAGACCAATGTGCCTCTCATTTTGAAGGTTTTTATTATTTAATATTTTTATAAGTTTGGAATTAGGACATGAGAACTAATCTGTTGGATCTTCTGCTGTGTAATCTTGCACGTTTTACTTTCTTTCTTTTTTTTTTCAGAAGTATGAATCTCACGCATCTGACCCCCCAAGTCCACCTTCCCCTCTTGAATGGGCCAATCGAGTCAGCCACAATAAGCGCGTTCAACCGTTCATCATCTAGTACATTATTAGCAATACTCATTTAGATTTTATGGTAGGTCAGCAAGAAAATAAGAGCAGCCAATGAATTGACTAGACCATGTTAGGTAAGACTCCAAATTTGAGCACGGTTTACACGTGCGACCCTACTACGGGGCAATCTTGTTTCATGTATTTTCTTTTTCCCCTTAAGGTCATTATTCACTAATAAAATAAGTCAACTAAATGATTGTGTATTTGTGTTAATATATGAGACTGGGTTAGGTATTATCTTCATTGCGTTATTCAGGTGGACTTCCACCTATCCTAATTCTTTAAAAAAAAAAAACATTCATATACCCTTAGCTGGATCATAGCCATTCTTCAATCGTTCTATTCTTTTAAACCAATCACATATCAAACATGCCTGGTACAAAGAAAAATACTACTTTTTGAGTGATTATATCTGTAGAAATAATAAAACTAGGACTCACCTCAATGGCCAGATTTATCAGCTTACCAACTAGAATTTTGGAGTAAAACTAGAGTTTTGATTTGAGTGAAGAGCATCAAATAGAAATTGAAAGACCATTGTCATTCTAAGCTATAAATATTTGCATTTGAATAAAAAGAGATTAAAGAATTGGTGGGATAGTGATTAAATGCAAGACTAAAAATTGTTGGAGGTGGTAATAGACCGCGTGCAGTCTAGCCCCTTCTCTCTCTCTCTCTCTCTCTCTCTCTCTCTCTCTCTCTCTCTCTCTCTCCGTGAGGTAAAACCTGGCCAACTTAGAACCACAAAAACCAGGTGAAATGTTCTGAACTTCTGCCTATTTCTTCATTCATCAGTTGAATTCTCTTTATCAACATCCTAATGATGATCACTGAGCCATCAGTTGAATTCTCTTTATCGACATCCTAATGATGATCACCGAGCAAGAAGATTTTATTCTGGCATTTTGTTACCCTGAAAAGCTTGGACGAATGGGCTAGCTGCCCATGCAGGAATTAAACTATGGCAGAGACAGCATTTTCATTCTCCATTTTTAGTGTGCATGCTCAATGAGTTAATTAATTAGCACTTTTTTTTTTTTTTTTTTAATCATTGGCTTGTTAGCTTATTAGATTTAACTTTTTAATGTAGTCTAATTATCACTTAGTTAGATTTAACTTATTGAGTCTGAACGGTGAATCTAATTAATTAAAGAGTTCTATTCTGATAAAATAAGTGTAGGTATAAATAGAGATAGCCTGATTTTTTTTCTTCAACTCTCAGCAGGACGTGATGATTTTCATTAATCATCCATATAAAGATAGAGGATGAGGAGAAAGAAAACTAGCTACATACGGAAGATGGATCCATTGCAGGCTACATGATCATCGTGTTGATGAGATGATGGTACAAGATATGCTTTTATTTGATTTTAGATGAATATAAGAGTATAATCCCGATATAAAAATTTAAATTATCTAATATGTGGCATCAGAGCTCAGGATTCATGCTTCGTATTCATGTAAAAATTTTTTGATAAATTTTTGATGTATTGAAAATTAAAATCATGATTTATTAATTTTTAGAATTAATTATAGTTTTGGAAATTAAATAAAAGGTTTATTATTATTTTTTTTTTTAAAAAAAAAAGGTTTGGCCCACCACACCGGTCGACCCGAGCCGTCCGGCGAACGGGGCAGCAGCCATCGCTGCTGCCATGCCGGCGGCAGGCCGGAGCCGTGACCACCGTAGCCGGCGACGGCCCCGAATCCGGCGATGGGCTGCGGCAGCGGTGGCACCGCCGCACGCATGGCTTCCGCCGCGGTGGGGGGCGGCGCCCGGTCCGCAGCCCTCCCCCTTGGCCTCTCCGGTGACTGAGGCCGCCCGTCCGGTGCACGGGGAGGCGGTCCAGCGCAAGGGAGGCGGCGGACATGGAGGTCTTATTAAAAAAAAAAATGATGATCGGGAGATTGGGGGAAGAAGGGGGTTTGCCTATTGGGTTTCGGATCCTAATGGATCCTGATCCGAACCCGATTAGAACACAACCCGATTAATAAAAAGAGATTTTTGTAGATAAGCCCCTAGTAAGTTTAAATTTCGAAAAGATATTTCAGGATAGTTTTGCAGTATAGTTTTTTAGGGTAATTTTATATTTTAGTCCTTGAAAAATAATAAATCATATTATAGTCCCTTTTGATTTTTTAATAATTTTTTAAAGCTGTTGTTTTACAGAGAAGGTCTTATATTTCTGTTACTTATAATTAAGTCTTTTATTATTAAAATTTGCTTATTTTACATCCGATTTGATTGATTTTTGAACCGTTGGACTCATGATAATTTAAAAAATATTATGATTAAATTATTTATATAAAATAAAATATTTAAATAATTAAATTATTTAATTAATAATTTTGTTCGCTATTATACTATTCAAATCTATTTTCGCATAGCCCCAAAGGGCCCGGAGCACTCTATAGATTTTGGGTAGCTAAGTTATTGAGGGCTGATGGTCTTCTCTTTTTATAGTTCTGAAATTACATAAAAGTATATCTATTATAGTAAACCCAAAGGTTATTGTAATTTGATATAAAATTAATAGTAAAAGATTAACTAACTTGAATTATGTAAAAACGGAGAGTTCTACATCTAAAGAAAGGTTAACTAACTTGAATTATATAAAAACGGAGAGTTCTACACCCAAAGATGGGAATAACCTCAAATTTTTGTAATCATAGTTAGTTAAAATAATAAAAATACAACTAATATGATGAGTTATAATTTAAACATAAATTATATCGACATGCCATAATTATTATTCTTGCTTACATATTTTATATTATTGTTGGTTATGATTTATGTGATGCATATTTTGATATTGTTTATTATATTTAAAGTTATGATTAAATTAGTTGCAACACTTATTATATGCCATAATTCTTGCCCAAAGATGTTTTATAGTTATATAATAAGTGTTATTAGCAGAATTATATTATGGAATCTGTATCATGATGGTAATTATAAACATATTTTGATTCTTGCTTCACTCTCATTGCATCTATCTAACATTCCCACACTGAATAGATCAAATTACTCTGATTGGCATGAGCAGCTTCTTATTATCTTAAAATGCCTAGATTTAGATTTGGTTCTTCAAAAGCCTCAGCCAGATCCACTTACCCCCATTAGTTCTCATGATCATAAGAAATTATGTGAAAAGTGGGAGCATTCTAATAGATTGTCTCTCATGATTATTAAAAGTTTCATAGTGAGAGACATTAGGGGATCTATTCTGAATAACGAATTGGCCTTCGAATATCTTTTCTTTGTAGAATAATAATTTACCAGATCAAGTAAAGCCTTAGTCGGTACCCTAATGAATAAATTAATCTCTATGAAATATGATGAATTTTTTGGAGTACGAAAGCACATCATTAAAATGCATGATATAGCTAAAAAATTAAATGATTTGGGTATGATAGTATATGAAAACTTTCTTATCCAGTTTGTTCTCAATTCTCTTCCATTTTAATTTATCTAATTTAAAATTTACTACAACACACATAAGAAATCATGGATAATGACTGAACTCATCTCCCAGTGTATGCAAGAGGAAGTGAGATTGAAACATGAAGAGGTCCCAGCTGTTCATATAATTTTACAGGAGCATCCTAAGAAAAAGAAGGCGAAGAAAGAAAATAAAGGATCCAGCAATCCACCAACAAAAATTTTTCGCAAATTAAAATATTTCTTCTATAAGAAGGAGGGATATATCAAGAAGGATTGTAAGAAAAGAAGAAAATGATTCGAAAAGAAGAAGATTCCTTTCAAGCCAGAAACCAAATGATAGAGAGCAGTGGATCTTTATGGAAAATCAGATGAAGTCCAAGATCATTACAATCGAAACCTATGGACTTATTACAGACATCGGATTTTAATTAGATCTACATGATATTTTTTATGTTCCTTCAGTATCCAAAAATTTAATTTCTTTGTCAAAATTTGATTTAGAAGATTTTTCATTTACTTTATAAATTTAAATTTTAAATTAATAAAAAATTATATTTTTGTTGGTACTGGAATATTGTGTAATAGTTTATATAAATTAAATTTAGATTCTTCTTTTGAACAATCTTTGCTTGTTTTAAATGTTAATATTAGAATAAAATATGGTATTATAAATGAGAATTCTTCAATGCTGTGGCATAGGCGATTAGATCACATATCAAAAGAAAGGATGACTAGATTGGTTAAGCAAGATATTTTACCAAATCTAAATTTTAGTGATTTTGGTATGTGCATTAATTATATGAAAAAATAAATTAAAAATTATAAAAAGCATGCCACTAGAAGTCAAGGACTCTTAGAATTGATATATATCGATATTTGTGGCTATTTTACACTTTATTTTGGAGGGCAAAAATATTTTATTATCTTTATTAATGATTTCTCACGTTATGGTTATGTTTTCCTATTGTATGAAAAGTCTGAAGCTTTGGAAGTCTTTAAGGTGTACAAAACTAAAGTAGAAAATCAATTGGATAGAAAAATAAAAATTGTGAGATCTGATAGGGGTGGTGAATACTATAGCAGATATAATGAATCTGACCGTAATCCTGGACCTTTTGCCAAATTTCTTAAATAGCATGGCATTGTAGCATAATATACTATGCTAGAAAATCTCCAACAAAATGGTATGGCTGGAAGGCGTAATTGCATATTGATAGACATGGTGAGGAGTATAGTTAGTAAATCTTCATTACTTTTGAATTTGTGGGGAGAAGCCTTAAAAATCGCTATGTATATCCTAAATCGAATATCTAGTAAGGTCATTTCTAAAACTCCTTTTGAGTTATGAATGGATAGAAAATCAAGTATATAACCCATAAGAAAAGAAATTAGATCCCAGAACTGTTAGTTGTTACTTCATAGGGTATTCAGAATGGTCAAAGGATTTTAGATTTTATTGTTCATCACACACTACTAGAATTGTTGAAACTGAAACTGCTAAGTTCATTGAGGATGGTGAAAACAGTGAGAGTGGTACACCACGTAATGCGATATTATAGAAAATAAGAGAATATCTTTCTATTACAGTAACACCTAGAGATATTTTACTTGAGTTTGCTCAACCTAAAATTATGGAATATCAACAGATGATTGATACCCCACTTCTTGAACAGACTATCAATGAATCTAATCTAATTGAAAATAATCATAATAATGATACTAAATCTAAAATATTACAGAGATCTATTAGAATTAGAAGATCGACTATTTCAGATGATTATATTATATACTTATAAGAATATGATTATGATATTGGAATAAAGAATGATCTAATTTCATTTAAGGGTGCCATGAAAAGTGATGACTCTGAACTTTGGTTAGATACCATAAAAGATGAGATGAAATCCATGAATAAGAATCAAGTTTGGAAACTTATCAAATTATTTGAAGGATTTAACCCTGTAGGTTGTAAATAAATTTTTAAGACCAAACGGAATTCCAAAGGTAATATCGAAAGATATAAAGCTAGACTTGTAGCAAAAGGATTCACTCAAAAGAAAGTCATTAATTATCATGAAATATTTTCTCCTATTTCTGAAAAAGATTCATTTAGAATCATTATGGCATTAGTAGCTTATTTTGATCTAGAGCTACATCAAATGGATGTCAAGACCGCATTCTTGAATGAAGATTTAAAGAAAGAGGTGTATATGGAACAGTCTGAAGGATTTTTAGTGCAAAAAAATAAAAAGCTGGTATGTAAATTAAAGAAATCTATATATAATCTTAAACAAGCTTTCAAGTAATGATACTTAAAGTTTAATCGTACCATTATTTCCTTCGGATTTAAAGAAAATATTGCCGATTAATGTATATATCTGAAGGTGAATGAAAGTAAGTTTATATTTCTAATACTATATGTAGATGATATCTTACTAGCCAGCAATGATTTAGGCCTCTTGCATGAAATCAAAAATTTTCTTTCCGAATATTTTGACATGAAAGATATGAAAGACGCTTCTTATATTTTTGGTGTAGAAATTCATCATGACAGAAATAAGAGATTACTTGATTTATCTTAGAGGAATTATATTACTAGGATTCTAGAAAGGTTTGGAATGTCAAGCTGCTCATCAAGTGAAGTACCAATCGTTAAAGATGATAAATTCAGTAAATTTTAGTATCCCAAGAACGAGATTGAGAGAAATCAGATGAAGTATATATCCTATGCATCTGCAGTGGGTAGTCTGATATATGCTCAAGTATGTCCTCATCCTGATATCAATTTTACTTTGGGAATGCTTGGAAGATATCAAAGTGACCCAAGCATGGACCATTAGAAAGTTGTCAAGAAGGTGATGCGATATCTTCAGAAAACTAAAGACTACATGCTTATTTATAGGATGACTGATCATTAGAGATGATTGGTTATTCAGATGTAGATTATGCTGGTTACCTCGATAGTAGAAAATCCACATCTGATTTCATCTTTCTGTTAACTAGTGGAGCAATCTCATGAAGGAACGCAAAATAATGCATTATTGCTTACTCTACCATGGAAGCTGAATATATGAGCTGCTATGAAGCTTCCTTACATGCTCTATGGTTAAAAAAATTCATCTTAGGACTAGAAGTTATGGATTCTATTTTCAAATAGCTGAGAATTTATTATGACAATTCTACTGTAGTTTCTTTCTCTAACAGTAGTAAGATGACTAATGCAAATAAATATATTGATATTAAGTATCTTATTGTAAATGAGAGAATTAGTAGTCATCAGGTATCTATTAATTCTATTGGTACTGCTTGTATGATAGCTGACCCTTTGACGAAAGATTTAGTGCCCAAAATTTTCAAAAAGCATGTAAAAGTTATTGGCATTTGTCATTGGGATATTTAATTTATAATAGACATTTATTTTGAGATCTCTTAATGGTTTGATGACTACTATTACTTCTGTTTAATTATTATTCGTATACATTATAATTGACTTTTGTTAAAATTAAAGTAAACAGAAGTGTTTTTTATATGATATAACAGTGAGACCATTATCATAGGCATTATGATTTTTGATAGCCTATGTATTCCAGCATATAAGACTGGATTAAGTGAGAATTATTGATGTCATGATACATTGAAGAAAGTATGTCAATTGAGATGTATAACCGCTATGATTTACATCAATGATTTTTACTTAATCAAAGTATAAAGGACCTTTCAAGAAATAGATAATTTGGCAATTTTTTTTTAATGAGTGCGCACTCGTCGGATCAATTTAAAATTTTGATTCAGAATTATTATTTTAATATATATATATATAGATAATTAAAATATTTTGATAAAATCAAAGAGTTAATTTTGAGTGATAATATAGGCCAAGTGGGAGAATGTTGGATTTAACTCCTTAATATAGCCTAATTATCACTTAGTTAGATTTAACTTATTGGGTCAAGTCTTGAATCAATTATGGTGAGCCCAATTAATTAAAGAGTTCTATTCCTAATAAGACTTAGATTGAAAATCCTACTCTAATTAGGATTAAGTCTTCTGATGGGATAAGACAAGTGCAGGTATAAATAGAGGTAGCCTGGTCCCTTTTCTCCAACTCTCAGTAGGGCATGATGATTTCCATCAATCATTCACATAAAGGTGGAGGGTGAGGAGAGAGAAGACCAGCTGTCTGTGGGAGATGAATCCGATGCTCTGCGGGTTACGTGATCATCGCGTTGATCAGACGATGGTGCAAGATATGCTTTTATTTGATTTTACATGAATATAAGAGCACGATCCAAGCATAAAAGTTTAAATTATCTAATATAACTTTCATTGTACGACCTACTTTGGCATTGGTGTTAGAAAACTACATTTCTTGTTTCACTAGATTAATACAACACAATTTTGTTTTCTTGTTCATTGTGCTTGTCTGCTTTGTGAGATGGTTCGTGCTTCTGTGGCATGACCATGAATGTGTTTTTTATGGTCTAGTAGTTGAAATCCTAGTCCTTTTTGGTGCTTGCTTGGTACACCAATTCCGTCAAAGAATGAAATTGTTGGTCGTTGGTGGTGTTTGAAATTGTTGTCTCTTTGAAGGCCTTTGCTGACAATCAGTAGAGTTTGTTCAAGTATAAAAGATAAGAACAATATCTAGGGTAATATAGTTCAACTCTATTTCAACTTTAGACCTTATGCACATAATTTGGAAGTAACCATGGAGTATATGTAAAAATTTATTCTTTAAAACTCTTACTATTATTTTACCAAAAAAAACTAGGTGACCTCATCAATAGGAAAGCTTTAGGGTTCAGGTTGAATTCAAAGAACAGGAAGTGCAGTTGGCTTACAAAAGTAGGCTTTTAATATTGCTATACAAACATGGTTTAAAATAACAAAAGGTGCATGATCTGGACTTCAACTCAGTTAGTTGGACCACTCTAGAAGAGATCTACGGTTCATGTCCCCACCTTTTTTATCTACAGAACAAAAAATTATGATTGATGGATAGCAGAAAGGAGGCCTAAAAATGAGTAAGCCAACATGGATGAAATAAAAGTAATATATCTACCTTTTCACATTAATTTTCAACAAATATAACTATAACATCTCCTTAGATCTCCCATTAAATTAAATGAATCGAAAACAAAAATATCATGCATAAATATTTAAAAGACTAAACAAAATTAACCTAATTTTACTTCCTAAATTTAGCCAATTTAACCCGTAAGGGAAATGTAACTGCATTAAGCCGGCCCGCTGCTAACAGTCATCGTATGTTGGCCTGCAGGTAAAACCATGTATGCAGAATCTATCACCATGCTTAGGCTCTTGCATGAACTAAGTTTAAATGTCACAATCTCACTCTTTCCTGCCTGCACAAAAGTCCTCTGGAAGCCAATAAGTTGCATGATAGGTGCACCTACCATATATTCCTTTTGGCGGCCATGAGTAGAGCATCACACCATCAAAAGCCTCCTACTCTTTGGGAATCATCTCAAATTTATGGTTGGAAATGGACTTGATGTTATGTTCTTCGCTTTGTGAGGCTCTTATAAATTTTTATGAAATTTGTTGTTTGAAATCTGGTGTAGTAGCCAAATTTTACTCCTTTAGATCTGATTCTTAAAATCTTAGAGTTAGCTCTAATCTATCTCAGATGGCATAAATCGAATTGACCACTCTCCAGGAGGCACTTGAGATGTTTCAGCTCACCTCCAATTTTGATAGTTTTCAATGGCAACTCTCATCCTTTGATCAATTCTCTATTGCCTCACTCTACAATTTTATAAATTCTAGAGGTGCCAAATGAGAGATTGCTATCTCTTTTCTCCCTCTAAAGTAAGATGCCATCTTTAGCTTAGCCTACTTAATAAACTTAATATCAGAGAAATTTTGCACAAGAAAACTAGCCTCTTTTTGGGCGGATGTCTCCTCTGTGACAACTTAGTTAAGTTAGTCTCGCATCTTTTCATTTCTTCTCTCTTTGTTGCCTCTATATAAAATTTACTCTATAAGCACCTAATGGTTACTCATCCTATTGGAAGTCTTTGGGATCTTTGTACTGATTAGAGATGTAGTTTTTTTCCTAAAAACTTGTAGCAAACTACCTCCATATTAATCGTAGCTATAATCTAGTGTTGCTAAAAAGAAAGGAATAATGGAGTATTCGTTCATAAATCTTCTGATCCTCACTCAGTAGTCATAAGCATAATTCATCTTCTTAACGATTGATCCCTAATTTGTAAAGGACAAGCTCTGCTTGACCTTTGTTTGTTATAAAACAAAATTAAATGCCTTGCTGCCACTATAAATGGCATTGTTGCCACAGTTATTACTTCTGATGAGGTTTCTTGAGGCTGTTCAGGACCTTGTTTCTTTGGCTCTCTCTCTCTCCCTTTCCTCTTGAATCTTTGGCTGGAGATAAGGATAAAGGAATGGCAATGTGGGTTCCCGTAGGATCCAATTGCTTCTTTATTTCTTGGAATGGATCCTACTCTCTCGGAGTCTCCTCTTTAATTTTGATCTCCTTATCTCTTAGAAGTGGATGCTTTTGAGATCTTATATTGAATGATTTTCACGATCTATTGGGCATTCTCTTTAGCTAGAGACAATGATGAAGGTTTGGCGGCATGATGATTTCCTCATGATCCAATTGCTGTTGATATTTTTTGGGAATAGATACCATTCTTTCTGAGTCTCCTCTTAATTTTTGCTCCCCCTATCTCTTGGAAGTTAGTGCTTCTGAGCTCTTGCATTGAGTGTTTATACACTGTCTATTAGACGTTCTCTTTTCTATTTTTTCTTCTTGTATTTTTTCACTTCTTTCTATGGTATCTTTACTACATTCTTGTAATTCTTTTTAGCTCTATATCTGAATAAAATTTTAGATGAGTAGTTGGGTTCACCACTATTCTCCTTTTATAAAAAAATATATATATAAGGAGAAAATGAGAGTAACGGTGAACAAGGCTCTCGCTAATTTTACTTTGCTTAATGAAGAGAAATGAATGATGAACCCTATATATATAGATGTGACCTTATGTATATAGATACAAGCGGATAAAGTTGCAGTAGAAAGTAATCAATATGAGGAAACCTAGAAACTGGTATGGATGAACTTGGGGAGCAAAAAGATAAGCTCCCGCCATTAGATGGTTATCTCCTTTCATGTTTGAAATTTTTTTTGCTAATGTTGCTTCTTTTTTTCAAAATATTTTTTTTAATTTTTTGGTAGGAAAGGGACCCTCAATCTATTGAAAAAAATGGATATTAACTATGGATAATTATCACAGCCGTACACATCATGTGGCAAATTAAACTCAATAGTCAATACATAAATATCATGAAAAAGATAATGTTAATCCTTAAACTTAGTGATAAATTATGCTAGAATAGTACATGTACTTTTGACATTGTGGTTTCTACACAACTAACTATTCATTAAATATCCATCAACATTTATATGTAATTCTTCTCAATTTTGTTTTAGTTAATAACAATGTGATAGATTCTTTTAAATTCTTAACAAATACCATAAGCAGTTGTCCTAAGGAATAATTTTATAAGTTATTTTTTCTATAAATCATATCAATAATCGATAGTCTTATTGCTTGTCCTAAATCTTAGATTCACATCTTCATTAAATTTGGTTGTGGGTTTATTTTTCTAATCAGTATTAGTTGGTCCTATATTTTTTATCAATTTTTATTCATAGAAACTAGTTTTGGTATGCCTCCTGATGATCCATTTTAAGTCTTCACATGTTTTTATGCTTCTAATTAATAATATTGGTAGAAAGAGACCTTTAAATTTTGTCTTATATAGTCCTAGCAAATGTCAATAGTTATGTCGACATTCCTATACTTCTGTTCTTATGAGCGTGCATGAGTAAATATATAAGTGAAGCAAAGTTCTCCTACATCTATTTCTCTACTTGAGTTCACGTATGACTTATAAAATTGTGTCCAATTTTGCATTGATGAACAAATAAAACTGTCACGCATATAAATTTTGTTATAATAAGACATGGAGAAGCTGAAAAATATTAAAATAGTTATACAATGCAGACATGTTTAGAATTGGTCACAATGGAAAAGGAGCCCCTTCTTTACAGCTTAGAAAGAATTGTATGATCTCATCCTTGCAATCCATATGATCTCATGCATTTTATCTCACCATTTCCAAATTTGTAGGTAACATCATATGTGTGCATGTGACTTCACATGTATCTTTATATGCATAGACATTGCATGTGACTTCACATGTATATTTATATGCGTAGACATGTATAATGTGGCTTGTATATTTTTTGCTATAGATGGTTACTTAAACAAAAAGGCATGTTTAATGATACTTATTTTTTTGGAGAAAAAAATAAATGATACTTCAAACACTCAATGCCATCAATTTATCTTTTTTGATCTAAATCAATTTAGAGATAAAAAACCATCTTAGAATATGAGAATTGTACTGTAAGTTGAAAGAAATAGCATAGCTCTTCTTTGGAAACAGGCCCCATGTCATATATGCATGTGAGGCTACAAATGGGTCAAAATTCAATCCAATCCGTTTAGATCTGATTCAACCAGTTTTAAAGGATCAATAGGGCCTAGTCAAATTTTAAAATTAGATCCATTCTATTTTAAGGTTGAATCTAGATTTGCTTAATCCGAAGGCTCCAATTTATGATGAGAGAAGGCTATGAAAAAGGAAGGAAGAAAATCTTAATGTTCTTGCTTTTTTGTATTGGGAGCTCCATATCTGGGGAGAGTGGTCGGCACCACTGTCACCCTTACTGAAGTCTTAAGCAAAGGAGAGAAGGATGGGTTGAGGTTACAAGAGGAAGGCCAGGTCTAGTTCTAAGAAACTCATGGAGGGATCCAACCGGTCTAAAAAGAATAACTTGAGAGCTTCATTATATATTTATCTTTTGCTTGCACTTGGACAGTTCCTCATGTTAATTTTTTTAATGAAACTTAATTTTACTTTAATAAACCCTAAATCCAAAAAATCATCGACAACATCACCACTAGATGTGAAAAAATATAGCAAAGTCAAACTGCAATCCACATCTGCCAAAGTCCAAGTCATGGAAATCCAATATCAAGTGAGGTAGCATTAATAAAGTTACAGCATCACTGACACAATAGAAATAGACAACTCAGAAGAATCAACTATAGCCTACCATAATCCTAATTCATCACCTCTTGCCAGTAGGAGCAATAAGAATTGGATGTGTATCACCACCTACAACATTAGGAACAGTATGCATTGGATGTGTGGTACCACCTGTATTACCAAGAAAATTATATATGCATTGGAGATGTACCACCATCTGTATGTAGGTCCATCCTCATGACATCAAAAGCTTGTCAGATTTACATTATTATCTAATCAACCCAATCTTACTAGCTGTTTTCACTATTTCCATGCCATTCTTTCTCCCGAGGACAACATTGCTTGTTGATTTATTTATGGTACAGACCGGGTAGCCTTTATCTATGCACTTCTAGCATATTACGCCATGGCAGCAGTTTCCTTATCAATGCTTTTACTTTCATTCCATTGTTGCTCATATAGAATTAGTTCATAGCTGATTGCATACATCTACACATTGACTATATTAGCCTTGATTTCACCTTCTATTTGTAATAGTATCAACTTGTCAATCATACAATATCTACAAATGCCTTTCACTGCATATGGCAGGACCACTAGTATGGTGTTACTTATTTTTGCTGCTATAGCTTATTATTCTTATATCGTTTATCTCAACACTCTCTCATATAAATGATGTAAAAACCATCCATAGGGCACATCACGCTGCATGCATATCACCATATGCACTACTAAGAACAGTAGCGATACTAGATGTGTATCTACCATCAGAAATAGCATGCTCTAGAGAATTAATGGTGATATACTCCATTGCTTAGTATTCCTAATGGTACGGTGATCATACACATACAATGTCTACTGATTCTAATGGTGTAGTCCCTATAGGTGGTTTTTATATCATTTATACTAGGGACGACTGAGACATGTTTGAATGATATTTGAGGGAAAAAAAAAGAGAGAGATATAATAACACAAGCTAGAAACACTAAGGTAACAGTCCCACATATACGCGCGGTATAAGGCATTTTTAGATCTGGAATAACAGACAAGCCAATACTAGCATTAAATAAAAGATAAAATCAAGGCTGATGTACTGAGTGCACAGATATAACCAACCAGCCATGCACCAAAATCATACGAGAACAATATAGTGATGAAAACAAAATCATCGATGAGGATGACATAGTATGCTAGAAGTGTATAGATTATGACAACCTATTCTGCCTTCAACCAGTAATTTTGTCATCAAAGAAGAATGGAATGGAAAGGGTGAAAGTAAGAAAGGCTTGATTTAGTTGAGTTAACAAGATAATAATACAGATATGAAGGATGAAAATAGCTAGATCCTTACAAAGAATATGGTCAAACAACATCAGGGCATAGTCTGGCAGCATATTTAGATCAAAATGCAAGCACCTATAAACAAAATAAAAACATTACATATTATGGGTATATTACCGTTTCTATCTGTTCCACTATCTGTACAACACCACCTCAAAGTCCTTTCAGCTCAAATCTATTAACTAAAAGTTAAATCTTCCTCAAAAATTTGTTGGTGATCCTAAATTTGTTTTACTATAGTACACCTATGGTATACCTATGTTCACAATATTTTCTCTTGGAAGTTGCATTCATAATATATAATACACAAAAAGGCACCTAAATAAATTTGATACTATAATATAAAAGTAGCACAAATTTTATTGGATTTTTGGGTCAATATATGCACATTATCTACCAATCATAATAAGCACATAGCTAGTAACTATATTAAACATCTAACAAACTCAAAAATATGCAGAAGATATAGCAATATTAGTGCGTGTAATATTGTTTATCGATTTTATTCATAGAAACTAGTTTTCATACGCCTCTTGACAATCCATTTTAAGCCTTTACATGTTTATATGATTCTAATGAATAATATTGATGGAATGATAAAAAATTATATACCTTTGAGTTGTTTCATATAGTCCTGGGAAATGTCAATTATTATGTCAACATTTCCTATACTTTTTGCTCTTATGAGTGTGCATGGTTAAATATGTCTAAGTGAAGCAAGGTTCTCCTCCATATATTTCTCTATTAGAGTTCACATATGACATAAAACTGTGTCGAATATTTTTCCATTGATGAATAAACAAAATTGTCATGCATTTAAATTTTCTTAAATAAGAAATGGAGAAACTGAAAATATAAAAATAGTAATACAGTTGAAGACTTGCTTAAAACTGGTCACAATGGAAAAAGAGCCACTTCTTCATGGCTTAGAAAGAAATGCATGATCCAGTCTTGCAATCTGTGTGATCTCATTCTTTACATCTCGACATTTCCAAATTTGTAGATAACATGATATGTATGCATATGTATATTCATGTGCGTAGACATGTATAATGTAACTTGTATATTTTTTTGCTACAGATGATTACTTGAATAAAAGGGCAATATCTAAAGATACTTCTTTTTTTTAGGGTAAAAACAAATAATACTTCAAACACTTAATGTCATTAATTTATTGTTTTCCATCTCCACCAGTTTAGAGACTGATAACCATCTTACAAGATCAGTAATATGAGGGAGTAGAAATAAATTGTACCATAAGTTGAAAGAAATATAAGATTTCAAAGATTCCAAGTCTTACCTGCTGCCACAATTCTATCCACCATACTCCTGCCAACTTATGCTATTCCCTTCACCTAAATTTGAAACAAAATTTTAAATATAATATTGTGAACTAAATATTAACCCTAGAAATTAACAGGTACAGGTGGGTACTGCACATGCAGAATTTCAATTAGTTTCTTTGTCGTTGCACTCGCATAAACTGATCAAGAACCTTCATGGATCTGCATAGAACTCATCCACCATTCGTTAGGCAAAACAAGAATGCAAGATACCATGAAGCAAAACAAAAATAATAAAAATAGGAATAATGCACTGACCTTGGTGCTGAAGATGAAGATGTGAGAATCTACAATCTCTCCACCTGAAAAGTGGATCGAGGAATTCAAGCTGTGGTGCATCCAGTCCCTTGACATAATGACGAAGCAATTCATCTTCTTGCACTGAGTTAGCTTTATATAAACCTCACCCTCAATAATGCGGACATCCATAAAAGTCGCTCTAGTTTTCCTTTGGATCCATGAGCTTCCAAGCGATCCCCTGAATGTGCAATCACCATCAACCTTGAGAGGTTTTCATAGAGGAACCCTCAACATTTCCATCTACTCCATCTTCTATGATCAGTTTCTTGCCCCACTCTCTTCTATGTCGTTTCTGTGCAACCAGGATCTTGAGCTCTTTGACTCTTAGCAGCTCATTGATATAGTCAGTGGCATCGGCAATGATGCTGGCTCTATCTTGCTTCAAATGTAAAATATTTTCTGTGAGTGTTAAAAGCCACATCAAAAATAACAAAATTTTCTCTAGCAAATATGTCGAGAAGATTGGTCAAATGGAATATATATATATATATATATGCATACAAAGATCAACAAGCATAGCAGTAGCAAGTGTTCGATTTGCATGTACTACTTGTAATTGGAGAATCGATTTGATGAAAAAGGCGAACGTTTAACATGAAATACTACTTGCAATGTGATAGAGGGGGAAATCCTCGCATATTTAGAAAGCGCGGAGGCCCCATATAGGAAGGATGGAGCTTGGTCGACAGTGCTGGTCTGATGTACCTTTGTCCGGTACGTATCAGCGACTTGAGATCATCGTATTTTTCACCAGCCCCTTCCCTCCTTTGTTTCTAAAGAAAAATCGCCGATGGAAAATGGAATCAATCGGGGATTTTGGTTGAAAGCGCGGAAGCCGAGAATGAGGCGGATGCGGAGGTCACTGGGGCAGCCGTTGGGAAGAGTCATGTATTAAATATCAGTTTTACCCTGCAATCCGCCATTTCCCATTAGCACCACATTCCTCTTTTCTTCTCCTTTTCTAAGGCAAGAAGTTTTGGGAAGAGTCATGTATTAAATACTTGAAGAGAGGCTTCAATGGGTTTAGAGTTCTGTACGTTGTATAAGCTGCTGTAATTCATTAAAAATCATGTAGAAGGAAAATCTTCTCAACTTTTCCCTTCTACCTCCCTTCATTAAATCAAACAAAGATTAATATTATAAGAACACGGACATGATCTAATGCAAGAATCCTAACAAAGGCTCAAGTTGAAGAAACTATACTTTCTTTTTTCCCTCTCAGATATGCTCACAAATTAGATATAAATGTCAAGAAAGATCTGGTGACACATTGTAGCACATCTCAAATCTGCAAGATCTGATCATGAAATCATATTTGTACATCAAGCAAGACCATGATGATTGATTTGCTAATACATCAAAGGTGAATGATTTGGCTCCCTTTGCAACTTAAAATATTAAGAAAAAAAATATATTCTCGGTGCAATATCTGAAAGACCACAGGTATTTAACAAAATACCCTTCTCCTCTAGAAAGATAACCTGGCGAGAACGGAGTCTCCTCCTACACACGATAGATCCAACCCCGACTTCTCCTAATTAAGCTCTCTAACTTTTCTCACTACTTGATTTGATGGGTCCATGGACCAAGCTTACTTGAATGTGAGCTTCATCTTTATTTTTCACTAAATTAACTAGGTAATAAAGATATCTGCCATTTATGCATCCCAAAGTAGTCAATCAAATTCCTAATGCTCCCATCTTGTTCATTTCTATCCATCTTTCAAGTCTCGAAGCGACCCGGAGCTTCAGATTAACCTTCAACCCACCATCTCCATCTTAATTGCATGAAAAAAGAAGTATGTATTACATAAGCCTAGCACTAAAATTCAAACTTCTAAACCCTCCTCTAGGTCAGTCTCTGGCATGCTAACCCTCTTCTCTGATTTCTACTTGGATGAAACATCCTTATTTCTGATGGTTGTTCCTTCATAAAAATAGGCAACATTACAATATCCTATTGCAAGAGCCTGACATTAGCTGGTGGCCAGGGACAATATAAATTAATGATCTATCAACTTTACCAACATGACAGTGTGTCCCAGGATTAACTCCAACTACAGTCAGTCCTCCATCTAATTTGCAAAAGGTTAATACTAAACCCTCCTCACCTCAAACCATAACCTAATTACTTCATGAGCCTCATGTTCAATCATACAATCTTATAACATAAGCTTAACAGTGGAGTTCCTGAATCATAATCATAACCTCGAGACAGAAACGGATGTGCCTCTGCTATGCATGTTAGTTAAACTAAGGGAAAAGGATTGATATTTTGAACCCAAAGGCATACCTTAACCAAAGACTTCTCCGATTGGATGGAAGCCACAAACCACTGCATATTGCGTATTATGGAACAAAGGAGAGAGCTTTAACTAATGCAAATTTTTAGCAGATCAGATAGAATAAATACCCCAAATCTCAAAGACAAGGAGATGATAACTTTTAAGTTTTTTTCTTTTCCTTTTAAAATTCAATCCACCTTTCTTTCCCTCCTTTTTTGTTATTTCCTCTTACTCCCCCCTTTTTCCTTTTTTATGTAACCACATCAAAGAAAATATTAAGATGACTACATTATGTAGAAGATGAATATAGTCCCTCAAAATTTCCATCCTTTCAGTATTAAAAATAATTAATTAAGCCAAGTAGATAGAACTTGGAGTAAGAAATAGATGCAACCATGCTCACAATTTGCTGCTGCAACTACATTGACACTATGTTAACTGAACTATTACATGCATATGTATATTCCAAAAGCGTAAATCCCTCAATAAATGCAACTGATAACTTGGATCTCTATAAGTAATCTGAATAAACAAAAGAAAAGTTACACAGTTATTGAAAGAGAGTATGTCGCTTCTAAAATTATAAAAAAATAATTAATTAATTAACAAAAATATGCTTTAATAATCGAAAGCACAATGCCAGGATATAGATTCCTTTATCCTTGATAACTCTGATAGAGATCTAATCAGACAATCTCAATTTAAGTTGATAAGCTAAAATTGAGGGAAAATAAATGCTCAAGAAAATCTTTAAGATTAGGCATTATTATTACCTACCAACCTCCTCCAGCATTTTAATTGCATTGTGTGACGCATTATGTCCACACTACACATCGATAAATTCTAATATCAGTCTCTTCTCTCTATATAATGGAAAAGTACCGATTCCAGCAAGCATGTTGGACTCTGAGGCCTTCCATGTTGGACCACTGGCCCAAAGAAATGAAGAAATAATTAAAAAAAATCACTTGTGCCCTATTATCTCTCTCTTTCTTTCTTTAATAGATGGGGCCGACCAATTTTCAAATCATTAGAACAAAGCATGAACATTGCATGTGCTGGACTCTCATATTATAACAAGAGAAAGTATTTGAGATGCAAGGCACTCACCATGATAGATTTCAGAAAAATATATAGTTTGTTCAGTAAACAAACTGATAAATAATGACCAAAAGAGGCAACAAATACTAGAATTTTTAACATGATGTAAACTTAACCATGAGGAGATTTTTTTTTTTAAAAAAAAAAAACTTTGTCAATAATAACATCAAAAGAATCATCTTCAAAAGCATTCATATCTCTAGCATCCATTTTGATATTTGTCAAAATGGTCAGAAAGAAACAAATAAAGCATAAAATTTCATCAAATCATTACACTTTCCTCTAGCTCTCCGCTTCCAACCCTCTGCACAAAACCCCCCCACAAACCCCTCTCACCCCGCCCCCCTCTCCTCCCCTCCCACCTCCAAAAAAAAAAAAACCAAAAACAAAAACGAAGGAAAGTAATGGTAAAGGCTAAAAGAGATCATGGTTAAACAACTTTATAATAATTATTATTTGTAGGATACACTGGAGCTGTGGTTTATCCTGATACTTCCTTTTGCATAGCTACGGAAGATATGTCGATGTTGACAACATCCTGGTAACCATCAGCGACCATGCTTTCTCCAAGTGCTGTTAAATTATGAGATAACATAAGATGCTAATAATGGGAGGAACATTCAAATCCACACAAGATAACAATATAAGAAAATTTGACGATTAACTAGTCATGTTGGTTTAATACAAAAGGTTTGAGAAGAAATTACATATATACATGACTCATTCATATGGAGATCATTACCTATACAAGCAAAAAGAAGGCAAAAAAATCATTGGTGACCAAGCTAAGACCGATGGAACAAGGAAAAAACGATGTAAGCCAATTTCTAGAAAGAGCTCCATGGAGTTGACGCGTCAATATACTAACCCGGCAATATGCTGATCCAAGCCAAATATTTTGAACTTCCAAACGGAAATAAACCAAAGCGACGAAGTGATGAACTTCTTAAGCGTCCCCAATTACATCACAATTAAATAGGCACGAAGAACTATTTTATAAAATTGAGACTCTTCTTTTTTTTCTTTTCTTCTTCTTTTTTTTATGGAAATGGAATTAGTCTGAGACTACCACCAGTCGTTTATTCAGAAGAAAGCTTTTAAAGAACGATTTAAATCAATACCACCATAGATTTGCCAAAGCTACTCAACTAATTCTCCGGAACCAGATAAAACTAACTGTAAAAAAAAAAAAAAAATCTGAGTTCTCGAACCCGATCCGTTCAGCCAAGAAACGGAAACCGACCAGAGTTGCCGCAGCCGACAAGGAGGACGCTGTGGGAGCGGCGGAGATAGAGGTCGAGGAGCGGGGCTGGGGTTTTGTACTTCTGGTACCAGTCGAAGGGCCCCAGGTCCTGGCGATACCGTTGGTCCCAGTAGGCCGGCTGCCCGTAAGCGTGCGTCCCTCCCGTAGACGACGTCCCCGCCGCCACCTCCGACCTCTCTCTAGATGCCGTTAACGGAGCCGTTGCCCAACACCGTTAGAACGTTTGGGTCGATTCTGACCCCTAGCCCAACATTGCTGGGCTTTAGACTTGGCCAGCTCCGTAGCCCAAGCCTAATGAAAACTAGGACTCATGCTAACACCATTGGCGGAGTCTCTTTGAGGAAACTTTTTGTACACCATCGTAGTACACCATCGTACATATAGAAAAAAAAAGAGCCATCCAATCTGGGCCTTATAGTCATTATTTTTTAATATATATTTAATATTTATAATTATTTTTATTTAAAATTTTGAATGATAAAAATATTTTTTTTTTCAAAAAAAATTATGATATCATGCATCCATATTATGGTATCCTACGATAAAATTATGATTTACTATATAGGATGTCATAATTTTTTTAAAAAAATTATAAAAAAAATATTTTTATCATTAAAAATTTTCAATGCGTATTTAATGCCTATAGTTCTGCTTTTTTTGTTTGAAATTTTGAATAACGATAATATTCCTCCACTTCTAAAAAAATTATGACATATTATGCTATATTATGATATCCTATAGTCAAATTATGACTTCCTTCATGAAATATTATATTTTATCATTAAAAATTTATAAAATTTTTAAATAACTTCTTGTACATGATGTCATAATTTGGTCACGGGATGTTATACAGAAGAAGGAAGGGGCATTTTTATCGTTCAAAAATTTCATAAATTTTTAATGATGAAAGTGTCATTCTCTTTTTATGACTTCTAAAAAAAAAATTATAAAATCTTATATAAAAAGTTATAATTTTACCATAGGATATCATAATATGAACATAGAATGCTATAATTTTTCAAAAGAGAAGAAAAATTTTTGTCATTCAAAATTTTAAAAAAATAAAATTGTAGGCATTAAATACATTTTGAAAAATGGTTGTTACATGGCCCAATCAAACAGAATGGTGCATTTTTTTCTACACCTGCACATCATGTTCAAAGAATTTTTCTTTGAAATGAATCGAACAATTTTAAACATTTTTAGTGAAAATCTAGATAAGCAGGTTAGTTTTATATTTTCACCTATAACTTTTGAAACGCGGTGAAAGTGGGATTAAACTCAATTTTTTTGGTATAATCATCAAAATTTTATCAGCTTGGTGAGCATGCATATTTAGATATATTTATAATTAAAAATATTATAAATATATTTTTTTTACAAAGTAGAAATAATCTGGCAGTATTCTTATTCTTTATTAGTCAAAGCAAGAAGTAATGTTTTGGTGATGTCATTATTGAATTAAATATTTTTCAATCTAATTTATGTATTATTTTTATTTATTGAGATTCATAAATTTTGTTATCCCTTTTTCTCCTTTGCCTCGGTGCTCTATCTTTTATTTGGCTTCCTTTTGTAGGAACTTTTAGATTTTTTAATAATTTTTTATTATTTATTTTTTAAAATATGGTCAAATTAAAGTTATTTTTTATTTTATTGTGTCAATACAAAATCATGAGTTGAACCTATGATTTTTCCACCATGTTGTACAATACAAAGGCCATGTTGTGAAATTATGGCTTGAAGCTATGATTTCTCTTTTGGCCCATTTCCCTCCCTGACCATGATCCCCCTACTCTCCATCTCTCTGACCATCTGCTCCCTCTCTAGAATTCCATATTCCTACCATTCGGTGGTTTCTTTTTTGAATCTCTATCCCTGCTCCTCACTATTGCGATCGACACTCATGGTCCCCATCCTCTTGCTTCCCTCCATAAGTCTTACACAAATTGGATAGATGTAGCTATTTTTTATATTTACTTCTAGAAAAAACATGTAAGCACTAAGTTGAACATCAAAGTTTAAACGTATAGCCCAGGATGTGCAGGGCAAGGAGAGGTGAGGAGGAATTAGTTTGTTGGTAAAAAATTTTGAAATAACAAGTGGGTTTTTTTATGGAGTTGTTCTCAAGTAAAAAGGATGTATTTGAATGAGGATTTTAGCATGATTTTAATAACAAAGCAATATAACTTATAATAACCTACAAATAATGATGTTGACATCTATGCTATTCACTTTGATTGTTATAATTATATTGTGTAAGTAATATGATCGTTATCAATTGAAAATATAATTATTTTTTAATTTTATTTCATTCTTATTATAGCTACTAGATAAAATGACTATAAATAAATATGATGACATGGTGCTTTAAAAATATATTATTAATTAAACTTGCATGATGTTTGTCTTTTATCCACCTTACATCATCATAATGGAGCATGATAATTATTTAGAATGATTGTGTCAAGAAAAGCAGTCTAAATAAGGGTCACAATGTCCACTTCAAAAACAAGCTAGATGCTTAAGGTTCAAACATAAAATCCCTAAAGCATCTCACCATCTTCAAGGCATATTCGGCTAATAGGAATCTAATAGATTTTCATCTTGTTAAGAAATTGAATAGCTATTTCAGTAGGTGCTCAAAATATGTACTTGATGGAGTACTCAAAGAATCAATTAAGTATTCCAAAACTTATACCAGTGCACATGCAAAGATCTCAAAGCATGATAAATTACATTAAAAGCTCAAATAAACTTATCAGTTTGAGAAATTGTCAATCTTTTAGAAATATCCTATCTTTGTCTTATGTGACAGGAGCTACTTCTAAATCATGTTGAGCCCAAATCAAGTTGCATATCTAGTTTTAATTGAAGCCAGATTTCAATAAAAATCTCAATTTCTAGATAATGATAAATCGGCATCGATCTTGTACATCAAATTCAAGATAACTGCTAACACCATGAATGTCTTAGTTCCAACCACATCTAGAATTTGATGAGAATATATTCATGCTAGCAAACATGCATCCACAGATTTGATTTTGGACTAGTTGTTAGTTGATATGACATCAAAGTTTAAGTTATTGAAGATCATGAGTTCAAATTCTTCTATGTAAATTATTTATTCTAGTTGTTGGAAATCATAAATTCAAATTTTTTTTATTCTAAGCATGGTAATTTTATTTTAAGCATGTTGAACTTACTCAATTTATTATATATATAATAAAATATAAGAGAAACAGTCATGGCCTTATGCTATATTAATGATTTTATGATTAACGGACTATATGGAATAGAGTACACTAAACGATCATAAAAGACTATTAGAATTAAATATGGCATAAAATTTGAGGAGCTAAAGGATAAATTAAGTAAAGTCTTCCATGCAGATAGAAGAAAAAATAAAATAATGATAATATATAGATATTCTATTGTTGTGCAATCAATAGTATTGAAATATCAATCTATTTCAGTTATCGAAGGTGAAGATATTGAAATTATCTTTTCAATTGTAAATTTGCAATCTTATTTGTCTATTATAAAATTGTATCTAAATGTGTAACCTATTGAAAACACCGAACCTGTTTCTAATTGAGAATTTTATGAAGTAGCTAATCAAGATATAGGAATGATAATTCAGGATAGTAAATAGATTAGAGCCTCTAGTTCCTACATGGTCGATAATGTCCCAATGATGAATACTAGTTCAAGACATATAGAGAATCAATTTTCTATAATAGATAGTAATATGCCAGACACTATTATTAGATAAGCTTTAATTTACATAGTTGCCGATGATACGATTTACATAGATAATCGGCTATTTGAGGAAGATAATATACCAAGTAAAAATAACAAGAATGATGATGCTTAGCAAGCCAGTACATCAAATGATGTAAAGTGCCTACCTATTATAGATCACCTAAATTTTTCAGTGTTTGAAGTTTTTTTCGAGACATTCAAGAGTATTGATTGGATGGCTGCTAATGTATCAATATCTTCTGTATTGCAGGCATAGTGTAGCACCTAAAAAAGAGGTGAGGAGTTATGTAAAAGGCTTTATTTTGTGGATAAAGTAGAATTAAAAACTATAGTAAAATAGTAATCCATTGACACACAACATGAATTTAAAGTTGTTGAGTCGAAGCCAAAAATTTGGATGACTAAATGTAAAAATAGAAAGTCAAAATGCAATTGAATGCTTCGAGTGATTAAGCAGTATAATTATTTTAAAATTACATGATACATTGGTCTGCATATATGTATTTCGGCCATGCTTTTTCAAGATCATTATGGACTTGATTCAACGCCAATAAAATACGGGATCTTGTAAAAGAAATATCCATAATTTCTATCACCAATATTGATGCAATCACAAAGAACAGATGCAACTCCTTAGCTATACTTCTCCATACTCTATTAATAACATGTACCATATAGGCATCAGAAATGCATAATTATAAGTATCAGTGGGTTAGAGCTTAATAACTTCATCATCATCAATAACAGAGATATCAAAGGCTTTCAAGATAGCGGTCATAATAGCTCCATACAGCAAAACAGTTTTGAAACTTTGAAAGTACTCATTCATATAAAATTTTATTAAATATGGTGAATTAATCCTATTGCCCCAAAGAATCATTTTGAGAAGATAAATATCTATGTATGATATGTTATTTTTATAACCTCCTCTAGGTAGAAAATTAAATATAAAAGTATGATAAATTAGTATATTTTAAAGTGATAATAAATGTGTATTAGGTTTAGCAGTTCGACCTAAACTATCGTCCTCAATAACAGTTCTAGTATAGATATGATAATCTAAACCACGATGATTCCAATAAATACTATTGAAATATTTATTACCATCTGATGAAATATCTAAAATTTGATCAAGTACACTATGGTAAAGCTCAATAATTTTTTTTATATACGATGAAATAAAATAAGTTAAACTATTAAAACTAAAATTATTATAAAAATATTTAACTAGACTAGGATATGTTATCTTGTTCAGTATAATCATAAACAGCCAACCCATCCTTTCAAAAAAAATCAAATTCAAAAATTATTAAAATGATTTAAATCGATTATTTTTTCTCCTATAATTTTTCTTCGAAAAAAACTAGATATAAAATTTTTGCTATAGTCATTATTCAAAAGCAAATCTTCTTCGTACCTACATGAAGATTATTTTTCTTTTTCTAATCGAGCCATCTTTTCTTTCAACATATCTTCATCTTTTCTTAAAGCCATTAAATCAATTTTAGAATGGGGACGAGTGTTTAGGGTTGGAATATATTAGAATAAGAAAGATTTGATCAATGAAGAGCGAAGTGAGGTTAGCTGGATTTTAAAAATATTAGAATCGTGGATTGATTAAAATAAAATTGTATGTTTAACTCACGATTTCATCTGACTCGTTAGTCAGTTAAAATCTTGGATTCACCTGAAATCCTAGATTTAACCTAGGATTTCAGCTGAGCTAGCATTGAGATTTCACGTGTGATACAATCCAAATGGTAAATTGAAAAATAAGTTAGCATTCATGATATTTTTAGAAATAAATGATAAATAAATAATATTTTAAAAAAATCAGGATTCTTTGCCTTTTACTTTTGTATTGTACATTAAAGATGTGACTAATGGAGAGAATTTTATGCAAGTCATTAGATACTCTAGAAGGCAACAAAAATTTGGTACACAACAGACAAAGGATCAGGTACCAAACATGCATCAAATTTATGGATGTCAAATGGCTATGAAACGGGACCTCAACAACGTTCTCCGCTCTAATTTATGCAGGTGGGACTCGGAGTGGGTGCGGAATAACGGAGGGCAGGACGAGTTATCCACAGCCTCCTTGTGTGGTGGGAGGAATAATTGGTAGCGTGTTAGAGCCGGTACACATGCTATGCTACTCCCGTAAAAGCGCTCCAAGCGGCAAATCTCAAGACTCGAAGGTTATTACTTCTGATCTCATTCCACGCCGTCCCGAAGTTAATCTTGCAGGTTTTTTTTTTAAAAAAAAAACTAAATCAAACGATTTAAACTACTTATGATGCATACATAAAAATTAAAAAAATAAAAACTACCAAACTGAATAAAAGGATCAGTCAAAAATTTCCAAATAGTAGATCCCAATCTCGCAATCCGTAGGATTATGGTTCAAAAAGAAATTATTAGATGGCTCAAATCTGCCATGAATCTAAGTGAAATGAATCCACCTCATAATTTCAGCCTAAGATTAAATAAATCCATCTAAGATAATGGCACTCTAAATCTACGATGGATCACGTCTACCTACCAATTTCTCTGATTCAAGGGATCCATGCGGCCTCATTACAGAGCTCTTGGACTGAACTAACCAGCGGTGCTATATCGGTTTCACCTCTCTCTCTCTCTCTCTCTCTCTCACACACACACACACACACTGTGTGTAGGGTGGTGTGGTGGTGGCCACACGGACAATATTATCATGGATCTGAAGTGTTTTTATACGAACTTTCGGAAAGAGACACTGTTCATGTGCGTGAAGATGGTGAAAATAGTTGTGCAGCCACCGCCAAACCCTGTGCTGCTGGGGCATGTCATCAGACCATGCCTCCTAGGGGAAAATACCTGGACCATTCCTCCGGAGGACCGGAGCGGTTGGCTCGCAATGAGCTCTCGTTCGGCGAAGCGAGTGGGTTGGTGGTTGGTGATTAAAGCCGACATATTTGAGCATGAGCAGGCTCCAATTGACTAGCTTATTTCATCGTACAACACCAAAATATTGTGCATCGTAGAGTACAGGTAAACACAAGCAGCATTGTACCACTCTTTAATTGCTGCTCAAATACACCATGACTCGATTCTTGATCACTTCGTCCAATTAGGTTTTACCCAAAAAAAATACGGTAAAAGTAGGCTCATAGCGGAAGGCAATTAGTTTTTTAGAATGTCTTCTTGATAGCGCCGCTATTTTAGTTGGCCGCGCAAATTAATTGCCCTCTTGAAGAGAACAACGAACACATACTCTAGGCCTCCATGCTATAAGATGGGATGGGAGGATAGCAACATTTCGTAGTCCATGCAACGAGTTAGACAAGCGAACATGGAGAAACATACCAAGACGGTGCTGATCCTTGCCCTCTTTCTTGTCGCCTTTGTTGGGGTTCTTGAAGGAAGAAGTATCAAGAGCGAGTCCAAACCAGAAATACTGCCTCAGGACTTCCGTAAACTCTACAAAGGCCTCTTTGGCAAGCCCAAATTTGGGTTGGGGTTCAAACCTAAGTTCGGATTCGGAAAACCAGGTTATGGCGGTAGCTTCCCACCCTTCGGTAAAGTGCCAGGGGTTGCAGGGGCCAAGGCAGGTAGCCCATGATCAAATGGCTACATGAGGGATAGGGGTGGCTTGGTAGATTTAGTAGGCTGCAGCAGAACTACATAAACTGTTTTATGTTGCGTTCGTGTGCTTAGGTTATGTCTTGCATGCCTATGTGATTGGTGACGATCATAAAGTCATGGAATAAGTTAGTTCTGTTCTAATATCAAGTGTGCTCTGTACGAGATTCCACCCTCCGGAACCTGCTAGTGTTGCAGTCAAAATGGAGTTCTCTCTCATGTGCTTAGGCCACCTATTTCGTGTCTATGTGATTGGTGAAGGTCATAAAGTCATGGAGTAAGTTCTATTTCTGATATTTAGTGTGCTCTGTTCGAGCTTCCAGCCTCTACAACATGCTAGTGTTGGAGCAACTCTCTCTCTCTCTCTCTCTCTCTCTCTCTCTCTCTCTCTCTCTCATGCATGCCAATGTGATCATGAAAATTATATCAGCACATTTTGCTTCTATAAAGCATAATAATTGAATTTCGTGCCAACTAACTGGTAAGGGTAGAAAATTTTGTGCGCACCTGATGGATATTCATAGTAGTTTCTATGAACATTGTGTACTTGTCAAATGTGCTGCGAGGAACCTATCAAACGTCCGCAGAATATTACGCAGAATGGTGCACAGCAACCACTATTATTCCAGCAACAACATGCACAAGCCACTTACAGGTGTCAGGCAGATGTTCCCTGCTATAATATCCTTTATCAGGAACAGCTTCAATGAAATATAACGGTAATCATACCGCGCCATAATTTCGTATCCAGTTTATGCCATTAAAATGACAGATCGCATTGCTAATGCATAAGAAGTAGACCAGCTAATGTTCAAGGATAGCAACATTTCAGTAGTCAAGAACGAAAAGTACCATGCGATACCGTCTTATGCTCACAATTGTTCAAACCTTCTCTTATTTCACAGGAAAAAACATCAGCCGAAAAAGAAACTCTAGACCCCTCCTAGGCAACTTTAAGCATTTAGTCTTGGTGCTGCCAAAGCTAGGTTGAAGTCATGGTAAGAATATGATAAATCCAATTGCTGTGCCATGATACGTTAAGATGGTAGATATATAAAGTTGCCGGCCTTCTGCAACTATTTAGTAGCAAGTATAGATAACATAGAATGCTCAAAAGTATATCTGTGCAAAGTAGATACATACATCCAGGCCATTGTAACAATAAAAACAATGAGAATGTATTCCATCATATGTAACAGCTAAAATCCACAGAGCAAGTCCCACAACATTGATTTTAGTAAGCAAATTTATTACATTCAATTATCAAAATTATGTAGGCTGGATACAGCCACCTGCACTCAATAATGTGCACGGGCCTTCAACTCTTTAACCCCATACCATATTAACGGTATGGCCTGTCGATGATGCAAGCAGACTCGCACAAAATCGGGCACTGTGAGTATTAATCTCGCTCTTGCTCAGCTTGTTGGACTGAAAACACAAACAGGTGCCAAGCTTGGTAATCTTGACAAACAGGCAACCCAAACCATCACCATCAGGAGAACTTCTGGCTTCTGCAGAAACAAATGACATTGTAGCAATAGATTGCGAGATCCTTCGGAGAGTTGGTAAACAGTCTCTGTCCCCCATTTCACCAAACACCTCTTACTGCAAAAACATCAGAGGGTTTGTGAGCAGACCAAGGTTAGGGCTAGCATCTGAAAGACCAAGGTCAAGACGGCATTGCTGCTGAACCATCACCTAAGCGGGCTCCATGAAATTTCGAAGTCTTCCGACGTTGTTTACTGCTTCCTCCATCTCCGGATTTCTGATTAGAGTTGGTACGGTTTGCAAGAGAATCTCAATTGCCACTTAAGTCAGCCAAATTCATGTCAACAGAATTTGAATTAATGTAAGCTTCACCAGCTGGAAGTTAATGTTTACTCTTGGCTGCTCGGTAACCATATATTGACAAAACCTCCACCCCTTCTCCCCGAGGCTTTTGACTTGACTGCAGCTTTCTGACCGTGCTTAAAAAGCTATCTGCTAATGTACCTTTTGCATTAGTAATTGTTGCAAGATCTACAATTTTTCCCTTTCCCTCGTTCCCAAGGATACCCCCTTTTCAGCTGCCAGCACATTTTTGGAGACTCCTGTTCCTTAGATTGGTGTTGTAGGCATCAGTAAAGTCTGTCTAGCCAGTTCGAGAACAAGATAAGACAGGCCAGACTGCTCAACATAAGAAAGGTATTCCCAGGTGTGGATTAGTCCTCGACGATATTCAGCAGATATGCTCTTAAATATACCATATTTATCCTCATCCATTCCTAAGCCAGCACGTATCATTTCTAAACAACGTCTTGTTTGCGGTGCGAACATCCTCCACGTACTGACAGCTTACAGGTAATAGCTCCAATGTGGAAGCCAGAAGACCAAAGAAAAGAGAGAGAGAGGGAGCGGAGGGAAGGAGTAGAAAAGGCCGATGAGGCCGTCGGAAGAGGACGAAGGGGCATCGTGGCTGGCCGCAGATGATCATGGCGCATGAGAGAAGACGAACCAAAAAGAAAGAGGGAGGGAGGGAGGGAGAGGAAGGGAAGGAGAGAGAGAGAGAGAGAGCCAACTGTGGCCGGTAGGTGGCTGTCGGAGGGCCGAGGAGGCCCTCGGTCCCCCTCCGTTAGGTTGAAACAAGGCAAATCATCCTATTTTGGTCGCGAAATTACGATCGGTTTATTTTTCTCGTTATTTTACGGTAAAATTGATAATTGATTTGCGGTTTACGGTAAAGTAATGAAAAAATAAATCAATTATAATTTTATAATTAAAATAAGGGCCGTTTACCCCTATTTCAACTAGACTAAGGTGGAGAGCTCTTCTAGATTGAAGTATGGATAATCTGATAATTTATTAAAATTATTTATTTAAAAAAATAATTATAAAAAAATAATTTTTATTATATTTAGTTGATGAAAAAATTATTTTGAAAAATAATATCAAAATAAATTATTATGTTTGATTAGAAATAATTTTATATGAAAATATAATAAAATTTATAAATATATCTTTTAATATAAAATATTTTTTTAATATTAAAATAGTATTATTATTTTTAATTAGTTTTTATATGATGACTATAATCACATAATTTTTTGTAAAATGCCATCTTCATTTTAATTTTTTATAAAAAATTTTTATTCAATAAATTTTAAAAAATATTAAAATAAAGTCAATTATTACATTTGTAATTTTATTAAAAATATTTTTATCAAATATAGATTACCATCATTCAAAAATTTGCCAAATATCAATTTTTTCATGATATTTATTTTATCTTCTCTCTCCAAAAAATAAGCATGGGATCCATTAAATTTTTCTCGTTTCTTTATTTTATTTTTTATATCAAACATAATAATATAATATAAAAATTATTTTTTCATGCTGGATTATTCTCAACTAAATAGTCTCAGACTTCCTAGTCCTTCGGCAATTACCATCAACCATAGCTTGCTCTCCCTCTCCCTCCCTATCTCTTTCTTTTTCTCTCTCAAATCCACTCTCTCCTATACACCATAATCATTTGTGGCCCTCCGATAGCCATCTTCATGGCCAACCGGCCTCTCACTCTCCTAACTTAAACTTATGTATTGGGATTGCCACCATCCAAAACTATAGGGAGTGCTCCAACATCTCAACCCCACTCTCGTCGGCAAGCTCCTCCTTTCTCTCATCAATCACTAACAATGGTGCTTGGCCAAAATAAGTCAATAGGACTATATTAAATCATATTTAAAAATCAAGAGATATAATTAGACCGCAAGAATCATTTAAAAACATTTATGAAACTAGGAGGATTAAAAGCATAATTTTTCTAAATATTTAATTAAAAAATGAGTGTGACTTGCATATGCCTATAACTTGTATTCAAAGAACTTTATGCCTGCATATGTAGCATCAGTAATTTCTGTAAAGAGATCATCAGGCCATTGTATATTATTTGACATACATGGCCTGCTAGGTCTTAAATATGTATTACTCTCTAGCTGAAAATCTACAAGGATTGGAGTCCTCTCCAAGTCCAACGTTGCCGATGAGCTGAACAAGGCAACAAAAGCCAACCATCAACCTTTACATCCCTGTTAACCCAAGTGATGAGAACAACTTCTAAAATGGTAAACTACTCAAATGTAGAGAAAATCAAAAGAGGATAGGTTATAGATGAGGAAAAAAATAACTTTTTTTTTTTTAGAGATTTTTACGCACGCACGTGCATATATATATATATATATATATTATATAAAATAGTACTCTATGAAGGAGTATTATGGTATTGCCATCTCAACATCTCAAATAATTTTAGTTATGCCATGTAGATTATTATTTTATTATCTATAATAATTTAAAATATTATCTATTATATATATAATAATACTTCATAAAGGAGTATTATGATTGTTGGGGATAAATCCCGCTCCTGCCGAAGCCCGGCCCAACGCTCAGCCCAATGTAACCAGTAGCTGCTGAAGAGCTTCAGCGCCAGGCGCCAGGCGCCAGGCCGAGCCCCTAAGACGGCCGAACTGCTTAGAGGCCGAACTCCCCTGCACCAAGGTCTCGGCCGAACTGCTTAGAGGGCGAACTCCCACCGCCAGCCGAACTTCCTGACGGCCGAGCTCCTTGGACTCCAAGCGGCTGGACTTCTTCAGGAGACGGACTCCTCCCAGACGCCCGTTCGGCCATCCGAGCTCCTCCCGGGTTTTCCCTTCAGCCGAACTCTCCTACGAGCTCGAACCCATTCGGACCCCACGGCCGAACTCCTTCGGACCGACTCCAGGCGAGCCCACGCAGCCGAACTCCTTCGGACCGACCCTAGGCGACCGAACTCCTCAGCGAGCCCTGGCCGAACCAACTAGCAACCGAAGTCCTTCAATTGGCCAGCCGAGCTTCTTCGGGCCTCTCAGCGGCCGAACTCTACAGATGGCCGACCCTTCAGTCAGACGAACTCCCCCAGCTTCCCCTTCGGCCGAACTCTGTTACAAGTCCGAACTCCGTTGGATGAACCGTCGCCTGCAGCAAGACCGGACGGCGCCTTCCTTTCCGTACCGGACTCCATGCGGCCGACTACTCGCCGGTATGGCTCCCACGACCTACCGGACGACGCCTTCCTTTCCGTACCGGACTCCATGCGGCCGACTGCTCGTCGGTATGGCTCCCACGACCTACCGGACGACGCCTTCCTCTCCGTACCGGACTCCATGCGGCCCACGGCTCGCCGGTATGGCTCCCACGATCTACCGGACGACGCCTTCCTCTCCGTACCGGACTCCATGCGGCCCACGGCTCGCCAGTACGGCTCCCACGATCTACCGGATGACGCCTTCCTCTCCGTACCAAGCTCCATGCTGCCCGACGACTCTCTGCCAGACGGCACAGCCGTCACCATCAACTAAGCTCCACCATAAAAGGACCCCTCCCGACATACTAAGGCTAAGCTCTCTGAACTCTTGACTCTCTAAGTTCCGGAACCCATTCCGGGCACTCCATTACTGTTGGTCGGAAACTAACTTGACCGTCGGAGGGTCCTGCCGGAGCCACCACCCCCACCGGTTCCGGACGGGACTTCGTTTTGCAGGTCCCCGACGGCGCCCAGCGGCCTCGATTGCGGCGACCTCCGGCGGCGACGGAAATCTGCACCAACAGATTGGCGCCGTCTGTGGGAACGAGGGACTGAACCTTCGAGGTTCCCTTGTTCTTAAAGGAGTGCTCGGCGACGATTTCCCTCCCCTGCTCCGGATCTCTCTCCTCCCTCTTCAGTATTCCTTTTCTGAAAAGAAAAATGCCTCCCAGAAGAACCTCGACCCGGAGGTCGGCAGCCTCCGCGGCCCGATCCCGTTCGGGTCCATCCGCTCCCACTCCGGCCCCGGCGACGCGGGCCCGCTCCGTACTCGCGGTAGATGCGGAGCGGTTCGACCTGCTTGCCCAGCAGGTCCGCGATCTTACGGAGGCGGTGCAGGCAGTGCAAGCCACGCATTCGCGAGGTCCAGCGCCCACTCGACCGGCGCGGGGTTCCCCGGAGCCCGGGAATCCAGTCCAGGAGCGACCGATGTGGGCTACCCAACCTCCGGCCCTCGGGAGAGAGGGGCAGCCGGCAAAGAGCCCCTGCTCGGACCGCGGCTCAACCCAGGGAGAAGCTTCGCACCCCTTCCGCGAGAAGACCTTGGGGATTAAGGATCGCGAAGATTTCCTGGACCAAAGGCTCATGGAGATGGGACGGCGCATAGAAGAACTTCGTCGTACTCCTTCCTCCCGCGGTAACGATATTTGCACTGATCCTCCCTTCTCACAGAAAATTATGCAGGAACAGGTACCACCGAACTTCAAGCTCCCGCATTTCGAAAGCTACGATGGGACCACTGACCCGGTCGACCATTTGGAGGCCTTCAGGACGACGATGTTACTCCATGGCGCGCCTGATGCCATTTTGTGTCGGGCTTTCCCTTCTACCCTCAAGGGAGCCGCTAGGAATTGGTACTCGGCGCTTAAGCCGGGCACCATCCTGTCGTTTGACCAAATGAGTCAACAATTCGCGGCCCACTTCGTCAGCAGCAAACGGCCGCGCAGAGGCTCGGATTCCCTGTTGGCCATCAGGCAAAAAGAGGGGGAACCCATCCGGGCTTACGTCACCCGGTTCAACACTGCCGCGCTGGAAGTCCGGAACCTGGACCAATCAGTTGCTATGGCCGCCCTCAAGGGCGGCCTTCAGAAGAACGACCTGCTGTTTTCCCTGGAGAAGAAATATCCCAGGGACTTCGCTGACATGCTAGCTCGGGCCGAAAGCTATGCCCGGGCAGAAGAGGCTTTCGAGGCCAAGGATGGTGAAGCTCGCGACAAGCGACGAGTAGGCAGAGCGGGAAGGCCTGCCGAGGAAAGAAAGCGCACCGAAGCCTGGCCGCGTTCCCGAACTCCCCCTGGTCGCGGGCGTGCCCGGACTCCACCTCAGGCTCGGGGGCGGGAAGCCACCGACGGAAGGGCGCGCCGAAGTCCTCCTCGGCACCGAAGTCCCACCCGACGCCGAGGTTCCCCCCGGCGCCGAGGTTCTCCCTCGCGACGAGGTCCCTCCCCGCGCCAAGGTTCTCCCCTCCGACGGCGTTTTCACAGCTACGCCCCCCTCAACGCCCCGAAGGCTCAAGTGCTGCTGGAGATCAAGGGACGACTTCCGGAGCCGGAGAGGATGCGTTCCCATCCCAGAAAACGCAACCCCAACAAGTTCTGCCTTTACCACCGTGACCACGGTCACGATACCGAGGAGTGCATCCAGCTCCAGGACGAAATCGAGGAGCTGGTCCGGCGGGGCAGGCTTGGCCGATTCCTGCGAAGACGATCTAAAGAGCAGGAAGATCGGCCGAGAATGTTGCCACCGATTGGGGAAGATCGGCAGGAGGACCGGCCGTCTCTTGGCGTCATTAACACCATCTCGGGAGGACCGCAGCAGGGAAAGACCGACGAACCCGAGGGATCGGCAAAGAGGCAGAGGACCTCGGAGCCCGTGACCTTCACCGAGGCAGACGCCCAGGGGATCAGATTTCCGCACAACGACGCGGTTGTAATCTCTTTAAACGTCGCTGATTATGATGTACGCCGCGTTTTGGTGGATAATGGAAGTTCGGCGGACATATTGTTTTACGATGCCTTCTTAAAAATGTCCCTACCTGACACCCGCTTAGGACCTGTAAATTCCCCCCTGGTGGGATTTGCTGGACACGCCGTTCCGGTCGAAGGCATGGTGACTTTGGCAGTGACGGCGGGCCAATCCCCAAAATCGGCCAAGGCGCGGATCGACTTTTTTGTCGTAAGGACCCCGTCCGCCTATAATGCAATCCTTGGGCGACCAGGCCTTAACGCGCTACGGGCGGTAGTATCAACCTACTACTTAAAGGTGAAAATTCCCGACGAGCCATGGAGTCGGCGAAGTCAGAGGAGACCAAGCCCTGGCAAAGTACTGCTACTCAATCGCCCTGCGCGAGGGAGACCGGCCCGACCCTTGCCTTGTTGACAGACTGGACGTCCGCGACGACCTCACTGAAGAACGGGGCGAAACCTGCGGAAGACCTCGTCCCTGTGTCCTTACGCGATGGAGACCCGGGGCATGAGGTGCGGATCGGCTCCAACCTAGCGGCCGAGGTCAAGGGACAGCTCGTCGCCTTCCTCAGAAGGAATGCGGACGTCTTCGCCTGGGCCCCGGCGGATGTACCGGGGATCGACGCCGATGTCATAGAACATCGGCTGGCCATCGACCCAAGGCACCGACCCGTCAGAGAAAAATTACGCCGCCAAGCCCCAGAAAGACAGAAGGCGGTAGCCGAAGAAGTGGATAAGCTCCTTGAAGCTGGACTCATCCGGGAGGTCAACTACCCGACCTGGGTCTCGAACGTGGTCCTCGTCAAAAAAGCAAACAACAAATGGAGGATGTGCGTCGACTTCAAGAAGCTGAACAAAGCCTGCCCAAAGGACAGCTACCCCCTGCCGAGGATCGATCAACTGGTGGACGCAACCTCGGGCCACGAGCTCCTTACTTTTATGGACGCGTTTTCTGGTTATAACCAGATACGCATGGCGCCCGAGGATGAAGAAAAGACCACCTTTATTACTGACCGAGGTCTCTATTGTTACAGGGTCATGCCTTTCGGACTCAAGAATGCAGGAGCCACTTACCAGCGCTTGGTCAACAAGGTCTTCAAGGGGCAGATCGGCCGCAACATGGAGGTGTACGTGGACGACATGCTGGTCAAAAGCCGAGCCTCGACAGACCACCTCGCCGACCTTGAAGAAACTTTCGGTGCGCTTAGGAGGCACAAGATGAAGTTGAACCCGACCAAATGCGCCTTCGGCGTGACCTCCGGAAAATTTTTAGGATTCCTGGTGTCGAAACGCGGAATCGAGGCAAACCCCGAGAAAATCCGAGCCATCCAGGAGATGACTGCCCCGAAGACAATTAAGGAGGTTCAGCGCCTGGCTGGGAAGGTGGCGTCCTTGAACCGCTTTGTCTCAAGGTCGGCCGAGCGGTGCCTGCCTTTCTTCCAGGTCCTCAGGCGATCGAAAGATTTTTGCTGGACAGCGGAGTGCAAACAGGCATTCGAGGAGCTTAAAAACTACCTCGGCGCGCCTCCACTGCTGGCAAAGCCCGAACCTGGAGAAGGGCTGCTCCTATACCTAGCTGTCTCTCCAATGGCCCTGGCGGCTGTCCTGGTCAGGGAAGATGCGAAGGCGCAACAACCAGTCTACTTACGTGAGCCGAGCCTTGAGGGACGCGGAGAACCAGGTACTCCAAGTTAGAAAAACTAATTTACTGTCTTCTGATCGCAGCCAGGAAGCTCCGACCTTACTTTCAGGAGCATACCATCACGGTCCTCACGGACCAACCATTAAGAGCCGTCCTCCACCGAGCAGACGCTTCAGGAAGAATCGCCAAATGGGCGATCGAGCTCACGGAGTTCGACATCAATTACCGGCCCAGGCCATCGATCAAGGCTCAGATACTGGCGGACTTCGTGCTGGAATGCACCGCACCAGTTGAAGCCGAGCTTGAATCAAGCGAGACTATCATCAGTGGGAGACCAGGCCCCGACGAAGCCGAGCTGTGGCGGTCGAGCTTCCCTGAAGAAAGGGCCGACCTTCCTTGAAGGCGCCTGGGTTCTGCATGTGGATGGCTCATCCAACTCTAGCGGGGCCGGCGCAGGGCTGGTCCTGGTTAGCCCCGAGGGGATCGTCACCGAGTACGCATTGCGCTTCGAGTTTCCCACAACCAACAATGGGGCCGAGTATGAAGCGCTGATAGCCGGGCTGCAGATAGCCAGGGAATTGAAGGTGGGTCGGCTTCAAGTCTATAGCGATTCCCAGTTGGTGGTCGGTCAGGTCGGCGGCAGCTACGAGGCGCGGGAGGAAAGCATGGTGATGTACCTCGGGAAGGTGAAGAACTTAATACCAGCCTTCGACAGCTTCGACATTCGGCACATCCCAAGGACCGGGAATACAAGGGCCGACCTCCTCTCCAAGTTGGCCACCTCTGCCCCGGCCGAACTACCAAAAGAGGTGTTTCTGGAAACTCTGAAGCGCCCGACCACCGAAGAACCTCCGGCCGTCCTGCGGACGGACTTCGAGCCCAGCTGGATTGATCCGCTATCCGACTCCTGGATCGGAAGCTCTCAAGCCTCCCGCTACGTCTTGTACGAGGGCAAGTTATATAAAAGGTCGTACTCCCTCCCGTTGCTGAGGTGCCTCCGACCCTCTGAGGCATCGCGCTACAGGATGTCCACGAAGGACTAGCGCTTCCCCGACCTACTGGAACTCAGAAAACCTGAGAATGTACTACCAGTAGTTTCCCTCAATAAAACCTCCTGTTGCTCGACACTATCGTTTCAGGGTCGCTGGGAAAAAGCGAGCGGAAATGTCCCGTTAGGAATAGGAGGAGAACCTCGTCCTGCGTGAGCAAAGTCGAAGGCCCCGGCAAAGGACGGGATGGGGGGAGAAGCGAGGACGACGGTCCTCATGTGCCCCCACAGCCGGCTAGGAACAGGAGGAGAACCTCGTCCTAGCGTGAGCAAAGTCGAAGGCCCCGTCCACAAAGGACGGGATGGGGGGAGAAGCGAGGACGACGGTCCTCATGTGCCCCCACAGCCGGCTAGGAACAGGAGGAGAACCTCGTCCTAGCGTGAGCAAAGTCGAAGGCCCCGTCCACAAAGGACGGGATGGGGGGAGAAGCGAGGACGACGGTCCTCATGTGCCCCCACAGCCGGCTAGGAACAGGAGGAGAACCTCGTCCTAGCGTGAGCAAAGTCGAAGGCCCCGTCCACAAAGGACGGGATGGGGGGAGAAGCGAGGACGACGGTCCTCATGTGCCCCCACAGCCGGCTAGGAACAGGAGGAGAACCTCGTCCTAGCGTGAGCAAAGTCGAAGGCCCCGTTCACGAAGGACGGGATGGGGGGAGAAGCTCGGACGACGGTCCGGATGTGCCCCCACAGCCCGTTAGGAACAAGAGGAGAACCTCGTCCTAACGTGAGCAAGGTCCAAGGCCGAGCCCCAGAGTCTACGGCAAGCTTCACTGCAGAAGACGAGGTCTCCTTCGGACCTCAGCTTCAACTTCGGTGTCAGCATCAGCGGGAGACGGGATCTCCCCCAAGCGATCATAACCTTGACTGCAAGAAGAGGAGGTCTCCCCCGAATCGACTTCGGTTGATGAAGGCAATGTCAACTCCGACCCTGACCACGGGGGGCGACATTGACTCCGGCCTCAACATCAGCTTCACCAATTTTGGCTGGAAACGAGTCCCACTTCAACTCCAAACATCGACTGGGTCTCCCCCGGAACTTCGAATGGCTGGCGAGACCTCCCCCGAGCTTCAGCTGCAACCAATGCGGAGCCTGGAAGAAGACTTCGGCAGTCGCCTGTTTTGGTACTCCCTTCCTTCAATTTTTGAACTCGGGAGTGGGGGGGCTACTGTTGGGGATAAATCCCGCTCCTGCCGAAGCCCGGCCCGACGCTCAGCCCAATGTAACCAGTAGCCGCTGAAGAGCTTCAGCGCCAGGCGCCAGGCCGAGCCCCTAAGACGGCCGAACTGCTTAGAGGCCGAACTCCCCTGCACCAAGGTCCGGGCCGAACTGCCTAGAGGCCGAACTCCCCTGCACCAAGGTCCGGGCCGAACTAGAGGCCGAACTCCCCTGGCTCCGGGCCGAACTCCCACCGCCAGCCGAACTTCCTGACGGCCGAGCTCCTTGGACTCCAAGCGGCTGGACTTCTTCAGGGAGACGGACTCCTCCCAGACGCCCGTTCGGCCATCCCGAGCTCCTCCCGGGTTTTCCCTTCAGCTGAACTCTCCTACGAGCCCATGCAGCCGAACTCCTTCGGACCCCACGGCCGAACTCCTTCGGACCGACTCCAGGCGGGTCCGTGCAGCCGAACTCCTTCGGGCCGATCCCAGGCGAGCCCGCGCAGCCGAACTCCTTCGGACCGACCCTAGGCGACCGAACTCCTCAGCGAGCCCTGGCCGAACCAACTAGCAACCGAAGTCCTTCAATTGTCCAGCCGAGCTTCTCCGGGCCTCTCAGCGGCCGAACTCTACAGATGGCCGACCCTTCAGTCCAGACCGAACTCCTCCCAGGGTTTCCCCTTCGGCCGAACTCTGTTACAAGTCCGAACTCCGTCTGGATGAACTGTCGCCTGCAGCAAGACCGGACGGCGCCTTCCTCTCCGTACCGGACTCCATGCGGCCCACGACTCGCCAGTATGGCTCCCACGATCCACCGGACGACGCCTTCCTCTCCGTACCGGACTCCATGCGGCCCACGACGTCGCCAGTATGGCTCCCACGATCCTACCGGACGACGCCTTCCTCTCCGTACCGGACTCCATGCGGCCCACGGCTCGCCGGTATGGCTCCCACGATCTACCGGACGACGCCTTCCTCTCCGTACCGGACTCCATGCGGCCCACGGCTCGCCAGTATGGCTCCCACGATCTACCGGACGACGCCTTCCTCTCCGTACCAAGCTCCATGCTGCCCGACGACTCTCTGCCAGACGGCACAGCCGTCACCATCAACTAAGCTCCGCTATAAAAGGACCCCTCCCGACATACTAAGGCTAAGCTCTCTGAACTCTCGACTCTCTAAGCTCTCCTCCACATCTCTAAGCTCCGGAACTCATTCCGAGCACTCCATTACTGTTGGCCGGAAACTAACTTGACCGTCGGAGGATCCTGCCGGAGCCACCACCCCCACCGGTTCCGGACGGGACTTCGTTTTGCAGGTCCCCGGCGGCGCCCAGCGGCCTCGATTGCGGCGACCTCCGGCGGCGACGGAAATCTGCACCAACAATGATGTTGCCATCTCAACATCTCAGATGATTTTAATTATACCATGTGGATTATAATTTTATTATCTATAAAAATTCAAAATATTATTTTTAAATAATTAAAATAATATTTTAAAAATTAAAAAATAATATTTTAAAAATAAAAATAGAAAATAGATAAGAGAAGAAAAATATTTTTAAAATTATTTTTTTAAAAAATAAAATATTATAAAAATAATAATAATATATTTTAAAAATATTAATCTATTATATATCTGTAGAGGAGTATTGTGGTGTTGCCACCTCAACGTCTCAGATAATTTTTGTTATGCCATATGAAATCAAAATATTATTTTACTTTATGGAGGAGTATTGTGGTGTAGCCATCTCAGCATCTCAGATGACTTTAGTTATACTATATAAAATTAAAATATTATTTTAAAAAAATAATAAAATAATATTTTAAAAATAAAAATAGAGAAAAGATAAAAATAAAAAATATTAGCATTTTAGATAATTTTAGTTGTACCATGTGGAATCAAAATATTATTTTACTCTATAGAGGAGTATTATGGTGTTGCTACCTCAACATCTCAGATGACTTTAGTTATACCATGTAAAATCAAAATATTATTTTTAAATAATAAAAAATAATATTTTAAAAAAAAATTAAAAATATATTTAAAAAATAAAAATAGAGAAGGAATAAGAGATGAAAAATATTTTTTTTAAAAAAATATTATTTTTAAAAATAAAATATTATAAAAATAATAATATTATTTTTAAAATACTAATTTATCATTATTTTAAAAGATAATGATAAGCATCATAAATTCACCAATAAAAGTATTAATTTATTAATTAATTTATATTAATTTTTAAAAATTATTAATCAATTTATATATAATTTTTAAAAAATTCATATTTTTATTAATTAAAAAATTAATTAAAAAATAATAAAAATTAAAAAATAAAATTTTATTATCAATAGAAAGAGCTCATTTTTTTGATCACAATGAAATAAATTTCAAATAAAACAGAGCTAAAATGGAAAAGATATGAATTTTTAAAAATATAAAATAAATAAAAATTAAATAAAAAAGAAAACGGCTCAGCCGGCTCCGCAAGCCGAGCCACCAAGCCAAGCCAAGCCATCAAAGCCGACTCAGCTGTTGAAGCCATCAGCCGATCCATGATCCAGGCGTGGACCGCCAGCTCAACAAATTCCGGCGAATCAGAGCTTGCCACGTGATGGACCTAGACCCCTAAAGGGTCTACAGAAATTTATCACGGCTCATAAGGGTAATTTAGTCTTTTTGCTCGGCAACTGAGGCACTGATTGGCTGCGGTGTGCGGTGCGGCCGGTCTATGCGGTCCATGGGAACAGTGATTGCGCGATCGGACGGATGTGGTTGTTTACGGTCAGGATCGGACGGCTGTGGGTGCTTCCGAATTTTATTCAGCTAAAGACATCACGTGGATCACCATCGGACGACAGCGCTCGATCCAGGCGATGATCCGACGGTTCAGAAAGCTCCCGACGGCGATCAAACTCTCAGGTGCGTGATTTGCGGTCAGATTTCCTCCATCAAGCACGATCCAACGGCTAGAATTTAATCCGACCCGATCTGAGCTGATCTGCATCCGATTTTGATGATTTTTGGACCGTTGGATTTCTATTGAACAGCTAGATTTTATCAGATTTTATCAGAGACGTATCAGAACTATTTTGACTCAAATTTTACTCGAATTCTTTTATATTTTGATGATTGTAAAGTCTATTAGTCCCACATTGCCCAAAAGCAAATTTTCCAGCCCTCCTAGCTCTATAAAAAGGACCCCAGGCCTCCAAAAATCAATATCTCCAATCAAGATGAAGTTTTGGTACAGGGCGAAGCCAGGCTATGGGTTAAAGGCTGCTTCGAAGCAACGGATGCCGAGAAGAAAAGTCGAGCTTCTACTCCATCTTTCTGCCAATGCCGATCCAAGATCAGAGATCAGGCTATTTTATTCTTTTTAAATTCTATGTATTTAAATTTTAAAATTTTAATTAATAAAAATTTTATTTTTTTGCACTTTAATTTTTTGCTTTTTATTTTTATTGTAATTTAATTTCTGCACTTTAAATTATTGCTTTGTAAGTAGATGCTAAGATCTAACTAGTAGATCTTAGTACCAAGTTTAAATTTCTGCACTTTTTAATTTTCACTTTTCCGACTTCACTTTTGATCTTAAAACTCTTTTTTTTCTTTTTCTTTTAAAAATCAAAGATTTCAAATCTAAAATACTATCTTTTCTGTGGATTCGACCCGACTCACTACTATCTACGTATTTTCAATGATTTTAAGAAGTCGGATTAAACTGATAAATACGGTGTCTTAACGACAACATCGCGTTCCTATCAAATTTTTGGCGCCGTTGCCAGAGAAGGTTTTTGATTTTTGATTTTGATTTCTTTGATTTATTAAAAATAATTCTGGCAAACGCACCAAGTTTTTGGCGCCGTTGCCGGGGAAGGAATAGATGCTATTTTTTTCTTTGATTTTTTTGATTTTTTTTTTATAATTATTTTTTTTAATATTGCTTACTATTTTTTTTATTTATTTTGTAGAAAAAAAAAGAAAATAAAGAAAGCATCAAATTTTGGTGAGATCAATCCTAACCCTAGTCCTCTTTCCTTTTTATTTATTTATTTATTTATTTTACTTTTAAATTAATTTAAAAATATTCATTAAATCTAATTAAAAGCCTCATGATAAGATTAGAAATTCTAACTATTTAGAGCATGCATCATATTAGTTTTATTTTTATTTTTATTTTTATTTTTATTTTTTTTGGTGATTGCTGGAAGCAAGGTAAGCCTTTCAGAATTCAATTGTTTGCATGCATCTAGTTTAAATTGCATAAAATCCTTTGATTGAATTTTTTTTTTTCTTCCGTGCATTATTCATATTAAATCCAATTAAGGGCAACAAATCATTAAAACAAGATAAGGTGGGATTCATCACCCTTTCCTTGGCCACAAACAACCAACCATCATCCTTCATGACCTAAGCTTTTAAATTTTAAACTCAATTGAGACTTCAACCCCTAGGAACTCCGAGCTCAATAGGACACAAGAAATCCAAAGAGTTAAATCGGTTAGGATAGGTCAATTTGACTGGTGTCTAGAAAATGGTATTCAGAACGATTGGGCCCGAAGGAAGGTGGTTTCTAATGATTCCGTTCCTTGCGCTTACCTGAGTCAAGCATAATGGTGTCTAAGGCAAGCAACGGGGGGACTCCCACCAATCTTACACTTACCTAGCCAGTTGATTGGCTAATGCTACACTTGGAGGCTTGAAGAGGTGATCTTGACATTAGGAGTGTTCTAGATCTAGGATAACCCTTAGTCAGGATGATTGACCAACTTGAATTGCATAACCAACATAAAACCTAATTCTTCTCTTTCTTCTTAATCTAGGACTTCCTTAGGACCTCTTCTTAACTCTTCTTTTTTTCTTCTTCTTACTCTTTTTAAATAAAATAATAATAAAAAATAAAATAAAAATTAAATTAAACTAACTAAAAAAATATTAAAAATAATAATTAAATAAATTAAATTAAATTAAAATTAATAAATAAATAATTTAATAAAATAAATAAAATAATAAAAAATATTCTAATTTTTTGAACCAACTAACATTAGTCTACACAATACATGCATGGTAGGAAATCGCTTTTTTGATTTAGTTGAACTTAATTGAATGTTGATTCACATTAAACATAATAATCAAATGGCTAATATGAATCTATAGTCCAAAAATTAGTAAAGTTGATATTCTTGCTCAAAAATAGATTAACTCATAATTCTATGGTCAACAATCTCCTGCACAATTCACTGATCATCTTCTAATTATTCAGAGAAGAATTTTCAATCTGTGCTATGTCCAACCATCATGTAATGAATATCCTATGACTGCACAGTTTTATTTTTATCACAAGAACAAGTCAGCAACTATCAGGATATCAATGCTATAGTATCTGAATTAATATAATGTATTGTTAATTTATATCTTGTCAACTATCAATTGTTTCTTGGACATTCCCAACAGGCTCAGGCTCAAACCAAATTTCTACTATCCAAAACTATCAAAATAGGGCAATCCAAAACAGCTATATCTATAATAATGCAAGCCTAAGTCAGGTTGACATAGCCATCCTATATTCTTATCAACCTTCATACCCACCTGCCTCAACAGACCAATTGATGTCTGATGTACTAATTTCTTACTTCAACAATTGATTCTGACGTCAACAGCAATCTATCGTCAGACTAGGAAGCTCAAACTAGGACAATAGTTGAGTCTAACATGAGGAGAGAACTAGATCAATACCGAAACCTTACAATTTCAAACAACCAATCTAATGTCCATATACATCACTAGACCAAGTTATCAATTTAATTGTCTACTTAGAATCCCCAATTTGAGAATGTCAAAATATTCCTGAACTTAAAAAGCTATAGGATTCTTAGGACCCATACCAAGACCAGGTGAGAGAGCTTATACTGATGCTTAGCCCCAAATAAAAACTTTAGGGAACTGCGTTAGTACTGAGAGTAACCACATAGAAGAACTCCGAGCCAGATTATACTAGTTCCAATTTAAATGAGATTAGAATATGGAAAAGAGAATAGATGATTTACCCGAGACTTATAAATCTTATTCCTATTTCCTTCAACCCTAGAAGCTGATTCTTCTTATAAAATTCAAAAGGGTGTAATAAAATGTCATATGGAGTTGTTTAAGCAGGATCACATTAATTTACCTTCAGAATTAAATCGTCTTTATCACCATTCCCAGCATCCATTGAATTCAAACTTAACTGCCTATACAAAAAACTCCATTCATGAGCATTTTAGAAAAATAAAATAGAGAGAAATCTTAATAAACATGGGTCTGAGAATGAATCATAATTATATCCCTAAAATTAACAAAGATTATATTAATATGATTATAAATCATCTTTCTGAGATTGGCAATCTAAAACATTGGAATTTGTCAATCCATATTCGACACAGGATAGTGAGCTGCATTGTATCTGGCTGAAGATGGTAAACTTAGCACTGTTGAGCAACCCAATATTTGTTTTATCTAATTTATTTTTTAGTTTATTTTTTTTAGAATAATTTGAATAAGTTGGAGGAGAGCTCAATTTTTAAAGCATGTGCTGTGGAGTTAGATGTTTCTTTATGTTCTTATTACATTCTTTATTTTTTCTTCTCCATGAGGACAATGTCGATTAAGTTGGGGGGAGAGAAATAAAATTTTTTTTAAAATTTTAAGTCCTAAAAAAGTTAGTATTTAGTATTTTAGATACTTGATTTATGCTTAAGAATCGAAAAAAACTAAGTATTTTTAAAAGAAAATTGATAAGTAGATCATCTGTGAGATTATTGAGGAATCAAGTATTAAAAAAATTCAATAAAGAGTTTAGTTCAGAACATTAAATGTTTTTTTCTTGGAGCATTTCTAATTATTTTTACTAGCATCAAGAAAAGTCTACTTTTATAGGCTTGCTGCTAGGTAACTATACATTTCTTCATATAAAAATTTATTTTAATAAAATAGTTTCCAAGTACTTCTCACTGAGTATCGGGCCTCTTTGCCTAAGCAAGGCATTGAGTTTCGCATCAAAGGTGGGAGGCAAAGAAGCTCGTTGTTAAGCTTAGTCCTTAACTCGTAGCCTATTTGATTCGAGCTAGTAAAGCCCGAGGAGTATTCTTACCTAGTGCCCTAAAGCCAACTGTTTAGGAGTCATTGGCCCAAGACTCGCTAACTGGATCAAATAGAAAGCTTAAGGAGTTAAGGACACTCATAGTCCGGATCCCGTTGCCTAAGTAAGCATGATATTCGCGGTCAAAAGTGGGGCAATGATAAAATAAAAATATAAAATAAATGAAGGACGAAGTAGCATAACCTGCCTATATGAAAGTTAGATAATCAGGATAAATGTAGATTAATTTAGAAAAGTTCTAAAAAATTTAATGTTTCTTTACTTAATTTTTCTATTGATAAGTATTAATACCCCAATGATATATCTCTTTAAGCTCTACTGAATTACTCAATGGCCATTTGAAAATTGCTTAGGTAAAAATTCGAACTCCTAAAGTTAAAGTATTTACTAAACTATTCTTTGTCATTAACTCGATAACGAGCAAGCTTAGTTGGGGTGTGATAGCATCATAAATTCACCAATAAAAGTATTATTAATTTATTCTATTATTAGTTAATTTATATTAAAATTTAAATATTAATTTTTTAAATAAATTTATATTAATTTATTAAAAAAAATTAATTAAAAAATAATAAAAAATAATAAAAATTAAAAAATTAAAATTTTATCATCAATAAAAGAGTTCATTTTTTGATATAACGACATAATTCAAAACGGATCCTCTCTTTTT